>QRFB01008659.1:13987-24316 GCA_008931105.1 Oenanthe javanica
AAAAATCGCACCATTGTAGAGATGGCTAGATCACTGATTCATGAGAAAAATATGCCAACAAAATTCTGGGCAGAAGCTGTTCATACAGCTGTTTACATTCTGAACAGATGTCCAACTAAAGCTGTTCACAGAAAAACCCCTGTTGAAGCTTGGAGTGGAGTAAAACCAGAGGTGAGCAATTTTAAAATATTTGGTAGTATGTATTATGCTCATATTCCTAAAGAAAAAAGATACAAGCTTGAAAAAAAGAGTGAAAGGTGTATATTTTTGGGATATGATGATGAAACTAAAGCATACAAATTATATAATTTGGAGACTCAAAATTTATTGATTAGTAGAGATGTTATATTCAATGAAAAAGCTTTTTGGGATTGGAAAAATAAAAAAGTGCAGGAGATGCCTTTTGTAATGGAGGAACATCAAAATAATGATTCTCCATTAGACAATGAAACAAGTGAAGGAGCTTCTCATCAATCTCCTGAAAATACTCCACCTCAGTCTCCAAATAGATCTAGTTCAACATCATCAAGCCCTGGGACTCAAGAAAGTACTCCACCAAGAAAGTTTAGAAGCCTTCATAATGTGTATGAGAGATGTAATTTTGTCTCTATTGAACCTGCAATGTTCGAAGAAGCAGAGAAGCATGAAGTTTGGCGAAAAGCCATGGAAGAAGAAATCAAAATGATTGAGAAAAATAAAACATGGGAACTTGTGGAACGTCCGAAATCCAGAAAGGTTATTGGACTGAAGTGGATTTATAAAACAAAGCTAAATTCAGATGGAACTATACAGAAACATAAAGCTAGAATCGTAGCCAAGGGATATTCACAAAAACCTGTAGTAGATTTTTGTGAAACGTTTGCTCCAGTGGCTAGGCTTGAAACAGTTAGAGCTGTGATTGCTATGGCAGCTCAAAACAAATGGCCTCTGTATCAATTGGATGTGAAGTCAGCTTTTTTGAACGGGGTGCTCACTGAAGAAATATATGTGGAGCAGCCGCAAGGATTTGTTATTAAGGGGGAGGAAAATAAAGTGTACAAATTAAAAAAAGCGTTGTACGGGCTCAAGCAGGCTCCGAGAGCCTGGTACAATGAAATCCATTCCTACTTCATGAAAGCTGGTTTTCAAAAGAGCAATAGTGAACCAACCTTGTACATCAAGATCAAAGGTACAAAAGTTTTAATTGTCTCTCTTTATGTTGATGATTTGGTGATAACAGGAAGTAACAGTCAAATGATCCAAGATTTTAAAGATGACATGTTAAAAACATATGAGATGAATGATTTGGGTTTACTACATTATTTCCTTGGAATAGAAATACATCAAGAAGCTGATGGTATTTTTATTTCACAAAAGAAATACACTGAAGACATGTTAAAGAAATTTAAGATGCTTGGTTGTAAATCAGTAAGTGTTCCATTGCAAGAAAATGAAAAATTCAAGTTGGATGATGGTGCAGAGAAAGTTAATGCCTCTACATATCGGAGTTTGATTGGGAGTCTTTTATATTTGACATCTACAAGGCCCGATATAATGTTCGCATCAAGCTTATTGTCCAGGTTTATGCAAAATCCAAGTCAGATTCATTTTGGAGCAGCCAAGCGAGTTTTACGATATCTTCAAGGTACTATTGATTATGGCATTCTGTACAAGCCTGTAAAAGATCCAAAGTGTCTGGGATTACTTGGTTTTACAGATAGTGATTGGGTAGGATCGATTGATGATTGCAGAAGCACATCAGGCTATGTCTTCTCTTTTGGATCAAGTGTTTTTTCGTGGGCCTCGAAGAAACAAAAGTCTGTTGCACTCTCATCAGCGGAAGCAGAGTATGTAGCTGCATCAAAGGCTGTTGCTCAAGCAATATGGTTACGAAGAATACTTAATGATATTGGACAGAAACAAGAAGCAAGCACAGTTATTTATTGTGACAACAAGTCTACAATAGACATTGCTCAAAATCCAGTTAGTCATGACACCACGAAGCACATAGCAATAAAGTACCATTTCATCAGAGAAGCAATTGAAGACGGAGTGGTAAAGCTGGAGTTCTGTCGCACTAATGACCAGTTGGCAGATATCTTTACAAAGGCATTACCAAAAAGCAAGTTTAATCTTCTTCGACAACAACTTGGAGTTACTAGAAAAATGCATTAAGGGGGAGTGATGAAGTTAATGCATTTTCCAAAGTTTGCAGCTTAATATATTTCAGGATAATTCAAAAGTCCATGGTACTGTAAGTCGAAGAGTTAAACATTCTAGATAATTCTAAATTATGTCAGGTACAAAGAATGAATTTGATAAGTCAAAATGGATTTGATAAGTCACAGCTATGTTAGTATAAATTAATCTATTGTAATCTTTCTTTATATGAAAAAAAATATATAAGAAAAAGTAATATCAATCTTTTCTCTCTATTGAGTTGTTATCTGAGTTTATAAGATAGATAGAGCTCTGCAGCAGCAACTCTCAGAAAAACCTCTTATATTCACCGGGATAAGAAAAATATCCAACAAGATCTAAATATTCTTGAATTAATGATTTGTAAATTTATCTTGAATATCAACTACTCCCTTGCATAATTCCATGATCCAACTGAATTATCTTTCTGGCGAATCTTTGGTGCTGATTCTAGTATTTTTCTTTTAAGATTCGGATTGGCTTCTTACTGAATACTGAGCCAGTATATGGTTCATGCAGATCATCATGCATGTGGAATTTGATATATTATGTATGTATGTATGTCTGTCTGTCTGTATGTGTGTGACTGTGTGTAATATTTGTAAATGATTTAACTTACCACCGCAATTCCCACTTACAATGGATATGGAAGAAGGAGCTAGAATACTTTTTATATATGAAGAATAATATGTTAACAAAAAAAGCTTATTTTCCTTTTGGCTGTTGTTGGGCTTGGAAAATGAACTACAACAAGTCCACGACACTAAAAGGAAAGGAAGCATGGCATGGACAAAAAAAATTTGAAAAGCAAAAGTTGTTGAATATGCATCTATTTTTAATACGGGGCCCTTGAACTTAGATTGAACTCAGAGAATGTCTGGCTAGCTAGTATGTATGTGTATAAATAAAATATTCTTATTCTTGGTGGAGAACAAAAAGGCTTGGTAATATTCGGTGGTGCCAATTTTAATTTCTAGTTCGCTCATGCGCCGACCGACAGTTTTTTTCAGTCCACCTAACTATACACAATTTTGTTAATTTCTCGATCATATATATATTGCTTTCATGATCAACTGATCTATAATACATTAATTATGTGTATGTGCATCATTGCATGCATGGTCCCCGGATTTGTATTTTGTATATATAAAAGTGTTCACCGTATGTAGTGCTTATATGGGACTACCAGTCTTGTCGATTTTGATTTCGCTCACTTCCATAGATTATTCCCTCTTTTAGCCTTCTTAATTTATAAACTTTATACACTGCTCTGCATAAAATCACGAGATAGAAGGCCAGCCACGCTGATGAAATGCCAAAAGATCGATGCCACTGATTTTAACGATGATATTCATTGATGCACATATGTTTATGAGAATATTGATATTAGTAACGATATTGATGCCGATATGAACGACTTTATATATATTTAGTTCATAGGAGTTGTAAGTGATCATTAGTGATCTGAATCAAGTACGCTTATAACTCTTAAAAATGTTCCGAGTCATCTTTGTCAACTGCATAACTGTCGTGCTAGCTTGTAGAAATTTACATTATATATAGAACGGTAGACGAAAATTATATCCTTGTGGACTTGTGGTCTAGTGTGTGTAATGTGTACTATAATTGGGTCTATATAAACACGCACGCATCGAATTAAAAGCTACAATATTCTATAACATACAGTATATATATATATATAACAATGGGTGGAGTATACCCGGCCTTTTGCCTAACCTTGAATATTAATGATTATATATAATACATGCTGCATTTAACTAATGTATACTATTATACTTTGTCACTTTGTATAACTGGTATATAAAAATTATAAACGGGAACACGAATACAATAATATAGTACATTAATTATAAGTAGTTATGTTATCGTTTTTATAATTGTAGTTGTTATAATATAGACACTAGACAGTCACTGAAGATGGATTTTATTCAAGTGTTGAGACGATATTTTCTGTTTGTGTGGTGAGTCACCACCTTTGGAATTGGGTAATGCTGCATATATATATATATATATATATATATATATATATATATATATATATATATATATATATATNAGTTAAAAGTGAAGTAAAGTTTTTATTAACAAGTCGCACTCAGGATTTAACAATAATAATATCCCTCAGCTCGATCTTCAAAGGTTACATGTATATATACAATATGTAGAAAGTTTAGCCCATAACTAGTTTGCTTTGAGTTAATTAGTAAAAACCTAATGAGTTTTCCAAGATCGAACGGGGATTTCCCGCCAACAAACATGACACCGGTGGTACGGTGAGTGCTTGGAAATCTCCGTAAGCATTCCAACAAAATGGATCCAACACCAGCTCTCCTTTGGCAGGAACAAGTTCCACATCTGAAAGTGTTATGTTTGTGCATGGAACTGAATCACTGCAGGCAAAATGCATAGGAGGACTTGTAATATCATAGTTTCCTTGAATATTGAATATTGAATATCCGATACAAGGACAGCCGAGGTTCCATTTTTACAGTCTTTTGTGAGGCAATAAAATTGGTCAATCATGATAGGATTTCTAACATTATCCATGTCAAGGTTATCGAATGTGATTCCGGTTACAGATCCAGAACCTCCTTGCCATGTCTTGATTCTAACTCCGTTATCCGTGTTCTTTATCACCGACTCCCTCACTGCGATGTTTGAAACACGAGCTTACCATTAGATATAACAGATTCATATATCCGGACATTGTTGGCGTTTTCTATATGAATCCCGTCAGTGTTCGGACTCAATGGTGGAGCTGTTATGTGAATTGATTCTACATGGACATTGGTGCATTTATCAAATCTAAAGTTAAACTGAGGGCTGTCAATTATTTTAAGTCCTTGCACTGTCAAATTGTCGCTCATGAAGAACCTGATAGCCTATTCCACAAGGTTTAGACAGAGATAAGAAAATTCATAGGCTAAAGTCGATGTGAAATATGTAGATATTACGAGGTAGATTTTTTTTACTTACAACTGGGCTGTCACATGGTCCTGGCAATGTACTTCCGTTAGGTCCCTGCAGGTAAGGTTTATACATACGGTTCAAATATCAATTTTATCTTCAGAATTTGTAATTTGATGAAATTAAAAAAAAAGATGCATACTCTATGAGGCTTGCAGGGAAGATTCTACCATTTTTCTCCTCTTCCATTAATCTCACCACCACCTTGCAAAGATATCTCATTGAGTCTGTAAAACACCAGCCATTGATGTTTGCTATTCTTTGATGGCCATAATTCAGGTCCATCTGGTGGCATTAGAGTCCCATCAACCTTTCAATTAAGTTAACAAAAATTATTAAATGTCAATATATATACAAGTCCCAAAGCTTTTACAAACAGGACAAATGATAAAAAAAAATACAATGTCTACCTGGAAAACAATACCGCCTTTACAAGGGCCAGTGAAAATTGTGGACAATCATAAAAGTGTAACCCTCGGGAACTAGAAGAAACCCGGATTCAAATAGGCATGCTGCGTCCCAAGCGGTCTTGAATGCCTCTGTGTCATCAGTCATGCCATCTCCGACAGCGCCAAACTTTCTTACATCAAAAAGACCAGTAGTAGTTATATAAGGATCAACCTTAGGAGATTGATTAGATGGTCCTGGTACTGGTGCGCCAGCTGGAGGCTGAGAAATTTGGGATATTGGAGGCGAATGTTTGCGCTTCTTATGATAATGATATCTAGCTTGGCTGTGAAATGCCACAGAATTGAAGGCGAGAAATAAAAGCAGCATTGTTATGCGCATAGATGCCATTATTTGAATAGACTATTTAAGTTGATTGAAATTATCGATAGTGATCAGAGAAAATGAAATATGGATTCTGTATATGGTGGTATGAGCTTTTGAGTGTGGAGGTCAAGTTTGTTGCAAAAGCTCAACTAGCTTGCTTAAGTTTAGTTTGTAGAGGTACTTGCATGCAAAATCTAACGGCTCAACTCAAGTATATATAGTAAGATGTGGTGGTTAAAGTCTATTCCAATATCATGTGCACCATACAGTAATAGTGTATGTATATCCCAGTTGTGGTCACACCTTGAGCTACCAAGTGAATTTGTAGCTTGAGAATATTATATGGTGTTTGATTCCATCGGTAGGATGGGATGAATGAAGTATATCAAGAAAAATAGAGATGAAAAAATTTAAGGAACCCCAGACAGGGATCTATATTCTCTCTTTCTTTCTTTTTTTAATCCAAGTCTGGTTGAAAAAATTGATATCTAATATAATGTCTGTTGCATAGAACTGAACCAAGTGTGCATAATTCATGAGGACTGAATTGAGTTTGGGCTATATCAAAACCGAATTGAATTGAGTTGAGTTAAATGTCATTCTCATTAACAGAAAAATGTGCGCACAGAAAAATTAAGAGAATGAAATATCTTTCAACACTTCAAAAAAATCAAATCAAAATCATATATCTAGATATATTTCAATTTTAGTGGAATATAGTAGATGTCACCCTCTATGGATCCTACCCTAATTCTTCCTCTATGGATCTTACCCTAATTCTTGTGAGATGCCCAAGTTTGATCTGATTTTAATTATCTTTATATATATTTATAAATTTTGTTAGTGAACCAAGATATTTGTGAACTTGAAAAATGTGTACATTTTGTAACTTTAGTTTTTTTTTTACAAGTGTAACTTTTTTTTTACTGCATATACTTACTCGTAGATAAATTGTATCAAGATACAATAATCCGGAAAGAAGTTTCTTTTATTCAAAAAACTTATCATCTAACCAAATGACATGAAAATATTCCCGAAAATTTAGACAATAACGTTTTAATGTATGATGAGAGAACACCCTTAATGTCTGAGAAGAGAACACCAATCGTACGTCAATCAACAAAATACGTCTTTCGTCCGATCCAATCCAGAAAACGCTAAAAAACACATCTGAAATTATAAAAAGAATAGAATAATAAGTGTATAGTATGTCTAATATAAATCATAATACATATATATATATATATATATATATATATATATAATATAACTCCTAATATATGGGAACAAAAAGTCATCCAATATGACACAAAATCAGGACATACAATAACCATCATATATGGTTAAACCACCAAAAAAATTGACACCGCCTTATACAGGAATGCATATAATACCAGAATCGATCAAAAAAATTATATTTAAAAGATTTGAAAACATATCTGAATAATATGAAATAGATCTGAAAGATATAAAAGCAAATCTGAAAAATTTTAAAATAAAACTTTTTTAAAAAAATTTTGATATAAGAATATTTGTATCATACAATCGATGTAATAGAAGAAGATTTTGGAGTTCGGATTTATATTGGGAGTGGTGAGAGGGGAGGTGGGAGGGAATCTTTCCCCTTTCTATATTATTATTGAATTTAGTTGAATGTATCACAAAATATCTCAGTTTTTTTTTTGAAACAAAATATCTCCGTTTTTTTTAAATCAAAATGTCTCAGTTTTTAGAATTTCATTCCGACACAAAATATTTTCATTTTCAAAACTTCATCACTTCAATTTTAGTATTTGTTTTTATTAAATTGCAATGCAAAATTGACACTTGAACAAATATAAAATACAATATTCATCGTGAATAATGCATCTAAATATTAATCGTATTTTTGGTGTTTTTACCCTCCTAAAATTCGATTTCTAGCTACGTGGAACCCTTCATGGATCCTTGTGTCCAGTGACCGAGCCAGGAACATTTTTTAAAGGGGCCGCATATATATACTAATTGAAAATGAAAAAAATATTATATTTAATGTTTTATATCAATATTAATTAAAAAGTTTACTATTATAGATTAAATTATAAATAGTACATAATAATAATACTAATCGATCGAGGTAAAGAATTGAGATTAGAGGAGTAGAAATATAATAAATAAACTAAACATTTGTCCCGTTTGATATTGTTTAAAACAAAAAATAAATTAGTTATTTCTAAAAAATACATGTATTTAGATACTTTTGTAAAAAAATAAGTATTTGTTTTAGAAATTTAAGGTTAAATTTATTTATTTTTAAATAAGTACTTATTTTCAGAAAAAATTACACATTTACATACTTATTTTTAAAAATAAAACTTCTAGATTATATACACAAAAATCAAAACAATTTAATATATATACATGAACAAAAAATATTGAAATGTTAGGAGAGGCCAGGCCCGGACCCCTGCCTCCGTCTCTGCTTGTATCCTTCCCTAATCAGCGAGATAGGCAAATTTGATTGAATTTTTTCGGTTATATTTCGTATAAATTTGTTCTTAGAGTACCAAAATAATCACTATAAAACGTGACCCGGCATGATCAAAATTTCAAAATGATAATCATGTATATATAACACGTATTAATATGATTCCATTTTTAGTGGAATATACTACTACATGCCATTCTCCATGGATCCTAGACAATGTACGACATGTTCTAATATGATTCCGTGTCCACAAGATATATTTCCATTTCAGTGGAATATATCTGATGTCATTCTCTGCGAAATTTGTTTTTAAGGGATACCGTAGTATTGTATTAAGCCCGGTTTAGCTTACCTTAGAATAAGTTAATTATAAGTAAATTATTTCCACAAATAATTACATATTTACATACTTTTCTCTAATACTTATTTTAGAAATTTAAAATTATCATTAATCTTGTTTTCAAGAAATAAGTAACTTATTTTTAAAAAAATACATGTTTACGTACTTATTTCCGGAAATAAGTTTAGTCAAATGGGTACTAAGACTGTTAATGATGACTTTTTTCGAATATATAACTTTCTTGAATTTTATTTTTTCTTCATGACTTTTATAGAGTTGATGAACTTGACTTTTATCAAGATTTATGATTTTATGTATAAAGTTGACTCCATTTTAGAGAACAAGTTCAAAAATAACAGGGTGTAACAGGTTCGGATGTCATAACTCATAAATTAAATTTTGATTCTTTCGTTTTATGTNTAAGGCAAAGATTTCCACTTGTAAAGATAATACGAATTCCTCGTAGTTTCGAAAAGAAGGCATATGGGTCCAAGGCATCAAAAGGATCAAGGAAAGAATTTTCATCAGGTTGTTCTTAAACAAAGTAAGGTTAATAGCCGAGCACTAGCAGGTTGAGTAAATAGAAAAACCAAACACAGGTAATCTATTTGTAAAAGAACATGTACAATATGGATAGTGTAAGCTTACAGCTGTACTTCTAAGATTTGGAGAATACTGTAGTAGCCGTGACACAAGATCCACGGCTTCTGGAGGCATGCGCTTGTGGAATATCTGTGCACCAATAATATTAATGAACATCACATATATAGAAATTAAAAATCAAGAAGCCTCAATAGAATGCATCATTCATACCTTGTGCCATGGATGAGCTTTAATCTGTGGAAATTTGAATTCTGTGTAGTTGGGATTCATGCATTTGATTTCCTCTCTGGTAGGGGTACCCAAAACCTGCATAAATAGATGTACTCAGGTCCCTTCTCAACAAATTAACCAGCCTCCAATTAGGTATATAAAATATATAGATGTAGAAGATATTGAGTTAATATAGAATCCGGACAGCATCAGAGATCATAAATTGATTCAGCAAGGTCCACAAGAAGCCAACAAAAGCCTGAAATGAATGACTTATCTAAATACTTGCAGGTGACAACTAACCTTGATAATTTCGACAAGCTGGTCTACTCCACTTTCACCGGGAAAGAGGGGCTGAGATCACCAATAAAGTATTCAAATAAGCAAATAAATTACGAGGTTCCTAGATCAGCAAAGACACAATATATACTGTTGAGCTATATCTACCTGTCCAAGCAGCAATTCGGCCAAAACACAACCAGCAGACCAGATGTCTATGGCTGTAGTGTACTCCGTTGCACCAAATATAAGTTCCGGGGCTCGGTAGTATCTAGAACAGATGTAAGAAATATTTGGCTCCCCTTTTACCTGAGATGTAATGGGACTCGACATTCATAAAAGTTAATTTGGATGAGGAAAATGGTCTATCATTGCAGGATGTATCAATACTAACCAGAACTTTTGCACTTCCAAAGTCGCATAATTTCACTTGGTGAGTATGTGGGTTTACCTGAGATGTAAATTCCATTATTAAAGTTGATATAAGCTT
>QRFB01008660.1:0-15049 GCA_008931105.1 Oenanthe javanica
CCGAGGCATGAACATATAAATGAACTTCTTCCAGTGAGCTAATGCTTCAAGTCTGTAGATTTCAAATTTATCCTTTGTCTTTACCAAGTCTTCATGTCTTCCTGATTCCGGTGATAACTTCATATTATTTACACGTCCTGTTCTTGTGTTGAGTTATAACCCTATGTTACATATAGGTCTATACATACAGCCTTTCANACACGTCCTGTTCTTGTGTTGAGTTATAACCCTATGTTACATATAGGTCTATACATACAGCCTTTCACCACTGAAGAAAGAAAAATAATTGAATAGCACTTTGTCAACAAACCAATGGCTGAGTGGTCGAAGGAGGACAAGGAAAATGTCCTTAAGCAGGAAAAAGTCAAAAAAACATTATCTTTAACAGTTTGAAATTTGTTATAAACTGTGTCATATCATGCAAGACTGCTAAGGAGATATGGACAAAACTTGAAGTGCACTGTGAATGGAATAAAGATGTTAAGAAGAATGCAAGGTCTCTGCTAATTCAGGAGTATGAATATTTTGAGGCAAAATCTAGGGAATCTATTACTGAGATGTATGATAGGTTCATAAAACTCCTGAATGAGAAGGCTATACTTGGTAATGTTTATGATTCTGAAGATACAAACACCAAGTTTCTGAGAGCCCTTCATGAAGAGTGGGACAATAAAACAACATTCATAAGATAAGCAATGGATTTAGATGAAATCTCCTTGGAAGAGTTGTATGGCAGACTCAAAAAATATGATTTAGAGATGCAACAAAGAAAGAACAAGAAGTTTGTGAAGGCAAAATATGTGCCACTCTTAATGGAGTCTGAGAAAGAATAACAGGAAGAACCCACAGAAGCAAGAATCAAGGATTCAAGGAAGAAGGGTAAAACTGTTGTTGAGTCAGAGTCTATTGAGACAGACTCTGATTCTGAAGATGAGATTTATTTGAGTCAAATGATGGCTATGTTTGCTAAAAATTTTAAAAGGATGAAATTCAACAAAAGAACTGGAAAATTCAGCAAAAGATCATCATTCAAGAAGGAAGATGAAAAGGTTGAGAAGAGAAAAAGCACCATAATCAAACTTGAAAAGGCAAAATTCAAGTGTTTCAACTGTGGAATATTAGGGCACTTTTCTAGAGAATGCAGAAAAGCAAAAATTCAAGGCAAAGGAAAGGCACTTCTCTCAACAGGAAAGGATTGGGCAGATTCAAGCTCAGAGGATGAAATTGATTATGAAAATCTAGCATTGATGGCTGTCTCCTCAGAAAAATCATATTCTCCCAAAGAACCTTCATCTCCTAAAACTCAGGTACAATCTTTTATCCTGAATCTTTACTCAATTTAGAATCTGATGGTATAAAAATTGTACAAAGTGAGATTAAAAATATAATGACAAACTGTAGGCCTCTCACTAACGACAATGACAATTTAATAGAAGAAAATTTAACCTTGGCAAGTAGGAATAACCATTTAGAGTCTGAATTAGTGGTTATAGAAGAAAGAAAAAAGGATTCTGAGAAATGCAGGCATAACTACACTGAAGTCTTAAAAGCCTATGACTTTATTAAGAAAGAACTAGAGGAAGAAAGGCTTAAATTTAAAGTGTGAAAAGACTCTGATAGAAAAATTCAGGAAATTCTCAATAATCAGAATGTATGTCAAACTACTGGTCTAGGCTATGACAAGATTCAAGACAAAAGACATATTGTTGAGAATAATGACAAAAAGGAAGCTAGTCAATCCACAGAGACTAAAAATAGAAAAACCTATGTTCTTGTTAAATTTGTTTCATCAGAATCAACAACCGATATTTCTAATGACCCTAATTCCGCTAGGGCCAATAGAAATACCAATAAGACTGATGACCAAGAAAAATAGAAACCCATGAAAAATATAAATATAGGTTTCCTATCTAAGTCTAAGTTGAAGGAAGGAATAGATAGTCTGCCAGAGTCTAGTAAGACTAGGAGAAATAGAAAAGTTAAGGAAGGCATTAGTAAGGCCAATAATTATCAAAAGAATCCTAATGCTCCTAGGAAGAAATGTTATAGATTTGGAAACCATAACCATTTATCTCTAGACTGTAAAACAAAAATTGAGAAGAATTCAGAGTTTATTCCTTCTCAAACTCTGATAAGTCACTACATTCCACAGAAGCTTTGTTATCACTGCGGTAGCATATTTCATTCAATTTATATGTGTATGAACTATCATGATTTGTATTACAATTTTTATGAGCTAAAATCTTCAATTAATAAAAGTTGGTATGACACTGTCAAGACTCCACCAGAGTCTAAAGCAACAAAGGAGACAAGTAAAACAAAAGTGAAAAATAATAAGCCTATTTCACCCAAAGTTAGTAGTAAAGGATCCAAAACTTTTTAGATCCCTAAAACATCTAACTAGTTGCTAAATGTATGCAGGGAACCAGGGTAAAGAAAGTAATCCTAATCCTGGATAGTTGATGCTCAGGTCACATGACTGGAAAAAAATCACTGCTTACAGAATTTGTGGAGATGGCTGGCCCAGAAATATCCTTTGGAGATGGCAACATAGGACAAACACTAGGATATGGAAAGATTGTACTTGGGAATGTCATCATTAATGAAGTAACTATAGTTGATGGCTTGAAACACAACTTAATCAATATAAGTCAACTTGGAGATAAAGGTACCATACTAGCTTTGATGACAATGAGTGTCTTGTGACTCACAAAGAAACAGGCATTTTGGTTTTCAAAGGGCACATACATGGTAACATATATGAAACCAGCTTGGAGGATTGAACTCACAATGAATTCATATGTCTATATAGCAAGGCCTCAACTGAATAAAGCTGAAACGACTCCAGAAACTATCACACATCAACTTCAAAACACTCAACAAGTTGGTGAAACATATTCTTATAAGGGGACTACCACAGGTTGATTTTGTGCAAGATGGACTTTGTGATGCATGCCAACTTGGAAAGTAAAGGAAAACATCATTCAAGAGCAAGACAATAAATACCATTTCTGAACCCTTTTATCTATTACACTTTGATTTATTTGGTCCAGTAAATGTGATGTCAATTAAAAAAAATATGTTCTTGTCATTGTAGATGATTTTACAAGATTCAAATGGGTTTTCTTTCTGCATTCAAAGGATGAAGCTCACAACACATAATAGACCATATCACTTTTCTGGAAACAATATCAAAGAAGACGGTTAGAGTTCTAAGGAGTGACAATGGTACTGAATTCAAGAATTCAATCATGGAGGAATATTGTGCATCAAAGGGAATTATCAAACAATTTTCTGCACCAGGAACACCCCCAACAAAATGGAGTTCTAGAGAGAAAGAATAGAACACTCATAGAAGCTGCCAGGACAATGTTGGCAAAGTCTAAACTGCCAGTATATTTTTGGACTGAGGTAGTCAGTACAGTATGTTTCACTCAAAAATGTACATTGATTAATATGCATGGAAAGACTCCCTATGAAATGTAAAGAACAAGAAACCAAGTATGAAATACTTTCACATATTTTGATACAAATGCTTTGTATTGAAAGTACACCCTGAAAATCTAAGCAAATTTGAAGCCAAGGCTGATGAAGCTATCTTCCTTGGATATGCACCAAATACAAAGGCATTCAGAGTCATTAATCTCAGAATGAGAATTGTTATGGAATCTATTCATGTTGCATTCGATGACAAAAAGAATACAGGATTGCAGGAAGAGTCAGAGTCTACAACACTAGAATTTGAAAATCTTAAATGTTCTAAGATAGAAGAAGAAAATGAAGATGAAGAGTCTCAAACTACTCCTGAAATAACCCAGGAACCTGCACACTCTGAGCGGAGCCAGAAAATTCAACTCCAATCAACTCAGAGTCTAACAGTTCAGGGTCTACCCAGACAGAGTCTAGGTAGACAGAATCAAGTTTTTCAAAGTCTAACTCATCAGGGTCTGGATCAGGCAACTCTGAATCCTTTTTAGAGTCAAGTAATTCAGGGGGAACCTCTTCATTTGAATTTTACTCATATATAGAAAATGTCAATGATTTAGGGGGAGCTTCAAGTTCAAGAACCAATCTTCCACCAGCTAGAAAATGGGCAAGGGATCACACTCTTGATTTGATAATTGGTGATCCTAATAGTGGTGTACAAACTAGAACAGCCACTCAAAATGAATGTCTTTATAGTTGTTTTCTCTCAAAGAATGAACCCAAGAAAATTGAGGAAGTTTTGCAAGACCATGATTGGATTATTGGAATGCAAGAGGAATTGAATGAATTTGAAAGAAATAAAGTGTGGAAACTTGTACCAAGACCCGGAAATAGATCAATTGTTGGTGCAAAATGGGTGTTCAGAAACAAACTTGATGAGAATGAAATTGTGATTAGGAAAAAAAAAAGCAAGACTAGTTGCAAAATGATACTCTTAGAAGGAAGGAATTGACTATGATTAAACTTTTGCACCAGTAGCAAGATTGGAAGCTATCAGAATGTTTATTGCATTTGCAGCTCATTCAAAATTCAAGGTGTATCACATGGATGTGAAAAGAGCCTTCTTGAATGGAAAATTGGAAGAATAAGTCTATGTGGAGCAAACACCATGATTTATTGATCCAAACTTTCCTGATAATGTTTATAGATTGGACAAGGAACTATATGGATTGAAGCAAGCACCTAGAGCATGGTATGAAACTCTATCAAAATTTCTTCTTGAAAATGGATTCATTAGAGGTACCATTGACAAAACTCTCTTTATTAGAAAATATAAAGGTGATATTTTGTTTGTCCAAATTTATGTTGATATTATATTTGGTTCTACTAATGAAAAACTATGTGAAACGTTTAGCAAATTAATGCATTCAAATTATGAAATGAGCATGATGGGAGAGTTAAACTTCTTTTTGGGACTTCAAGTCAAACAGAATGATGATGGAATTTTCATCNTTGGTTCTACTAATGAAAAACTATGTGAAACGTTTAGCAAACTAATGCAGTCAAATTATGAAATGAGCATGATGGGAGAGTTAAACTTCTTTTTGGGACTTCAAGTCAAACAGACTAATGATGGAATTTTCATCAATCAATCATAGTATGTGAAAGAACTATTAAAGAAGTTTGATATGCAAGATTGTGCAACTTCCAAAACTCCCATGTCAACAACCACTAAGCTAGACTCTGATCCAAAGGGTAAGAAAGTTGACAACACTAGTTATACATGTATGATTGGCTCATTTTTATATTTAACTGCTAGTAGACCAGATATAATATTTGCAACATGCATGTGTGCTAGATTTCAGGCTGACCCTAGATAATCACATTTGATAGCTGTGAAAAGAATTTTTAGATATCTCAAGGGTGAACAAACTCTTGGACTTTGGTATCCTAGAGAGTCGGATTTTTCACTAATTAGTTATTCAGACTCTGATTATGCAGGATGTAAAGTGGACAGGAAAAGCCCAAAAGGTCAATGCAAATTTCTTGACAACAGATTAATTTCTTGGTTTAGCAAGAAACAACAGACTGTATCAACCTCAACAGCTGAGGCTGAATACATTGCAGCTGGAAGTTGNTTGATATGCAAGATTGTGCAACTTCCAAAACTCCCATGTCAACAACCACTAAGCTAGACTCTGATCCAAAGGGTAAGAAAGTTGACAACACTAGTTATACATGTATGATTGGCTCATTTTTATATTTAACTGCTAGTAGACCAGATATAATATTTGCAACATGCATGTGTGCTAGATTTCAGGCTGACCCTAGATAATCACATTTGATAGCTGTGAAAAGAATTTTTAGATATCTCAAGGGTGAACAAACTCTTGGACTTTGGTATCCTAGAGAGTCGGATTTTTCACTAATTAGTTATTCAGACTCTGATTATGCAGGATGTAAAGTGGACAGGAAAAGCCCAAAAGGTCAATGCAAATTTCTTGACAACAGATTAATTTCTTGGTTTAGCAAGAAACAACAGACTGTATCAACCTCAACAGCTGAGGCTGAATACATAGCAGCTGGAAGTTGTGCTCAAATTCTGTGGATGAGAAATCAATTACTTGATTATGGACTAACATTTTCAAATATTCTTATGTATTGTGATAATATAGTGCTATTAAAATTGTAAAGAATCCAGTCCAGCATTTCAGAACAAAGCACATTGATGTCAGGTATCATTTTATTAGAGAACATGTTGAAAATGGTACTGTGACACTTCACTATGTTCCAACTGACAGACAGATTGCAGNTATTATGTTTCAACTGACAGACAGATTGTAGACATTTTAACAAAACCGCTTGATGAGTCTACCTTTCTCAGACTGGTAGGTAAGTTAGGTATGTTAAATATGTAATTAAACAATCATTACAAGAAGTAAGGTATGTACTTTAATTATAGTCTCAGATTTATCAAACTATAATTTATTATTGCAAAATTTTTGATGTACTTTATCTTGAGAGAGTCTATCATCTAGACTCTGACGGGTCTATAGACTCTATGAGACTATAGACTCTGAATGTTTAGACACTTAGACTCTGAAATGGTTAGAATTTGCGCCTGCAGACTCTGATTATGTTTAACTCGTTCAAATGATTTGAAATAGGTGGTAATAGTTACTTTTTACTGGTTATAGGCTATAGCTCGTGTGTATTGTATGAACCTCGAACAAAATAAAATTTTTACATACAATTTACTCACTTATTTATTGGAAATATTTTCTAAGACAAAAATACTCACAGAGCTTTTCAAGAACCCTAACCAGTTTTTTCAAGAATTTTCATCTCTTTCACTTCAATTACTTTAATGGCTGCTATTTCAACTATTATGAGATGACCCAAGGCCATTGTTTTCACGTTTGGGGACTTTGAGTTCATGACCACTAATCATGTTGTAGCCTAGGAGACAAGAAGGGTGTAGACGGTGACTATTATCCAGTAATAGATTTCTTGGAGCAATCTGAGCTCAGCTACATTCTCAAGGCATCACTAGTCATTCACATGGATGTTGTCTCTCAAGCATGAAGTTCGGCCAAGGTAGTTGATCCTTCTCAGGATCAACCAGGTAAAATTATGTTCACATTTAGCTCCACTACCTTTGATGTTACTGCTGATGTGCTTAACTCGGTGTTTAAGTTGCTTGTTAGAAAACCATTTAAAAATATTATTGATGATTCTGATATCAAAGACATGCTTAAATCACTAGGTTACTCTGCTAGCACTGATAATATAAGTTAACTAGGTCTTATTTAAGGAAGGAATGGTCCTTCTTTTTTGATCAAATTGCTAAGTGCTTTACTGGTAAATGTAGTGGTTTTGATGCTATTACTTTTATTACTTATCAAATTGGTCACAGGCTCTTATTTGATACAGTGATCAACATTGGTGATATGTTACTCACTTAAATGAGAGCTAAATTGAGCAATATATAAGAGAGAAGAAAGAAAATCTATTATCATATATTTTTTATGCTTCTCTTGAACCACTTTATTCTTAACATATCTGTCAAGCTTGCAGATAATTGTTATGTGCAGGCATACAAGAAACAGAGAAGAATTTTCTCTGACATCAAGAGAATTGATGAGAAGAAGGGAACCAATCTACCTGCCATGGTGTATTCACAGGTAATGCAGGTAAAACTTTCTATCTACAAACCTTCTATCTATAATTCTTCTTTCTTTGGTGGTGAAATGGTGCAGGAATAAATTATGGAGAGTCACCATGCACCTACCCAAGTAGCCAAATCCCTTTCCACCAAACAATCTCAAAAACTTAAAATTAGAAAACCAACCTCTAGTGTCTCTCAAAAGGCATCGGTTATAAAAAGGAAGAGATTGGTAAAATTTAGGTTTCTAGATGAGCAAAGTGATGAGGAGCTCAACCCTCTAGAGAAATAAATTGTTGAAGGACTTTTTTTGCTGAAAGAGGGTCATGATACATTTGATTCTAACCTTCAAGCCAAGACTATAGACTCTCCAAAGACTACAGTCTCTGAAAAACCTAGGGATGCACCTCAGGACTCTCAAATTGAGTCTCTTGAAAAATCTTTTTCTAAAAAGTATAAGAGGTTAAGGAAGGCTTTTGAATCACACACACACAAAAAGTCTGTAATTGTTACTAACCCTGCTTTGCAGAAAGTAGATGCTCTCAAGGCTCCTGCAGAGCCAGACTCTGAACAACAAAAAGTTCCTGTCTAATGTTGAGTCAGAGTCTAGACTGCCTTTAGACTCTGATCATGACACATTTTGGGAAGAAATGCCAAATAAAGTAGCCTCAAGTCTTATAGACTCTATAATTGTTCCATCTGATGAGGTGTTTATCTTTCTATATCCTTTAGGGGAATAAATTGAAGATCCAGAATCATACAAGACACAACAACAAATCTTGGATCTTCTCTCAACATATGATGCCCTAAGGAAGAGTATGGAGATTGAGCTACATATGTCTGCACATGATGTAGTCACCAATCTATACAACTACCTCTTCAACTCTTCATTCCAAAGTCAAGTAGTTGGGATCATAGAATGCAGGACAATTGAAGTTCTCAAAGCACTTAGTGTGCCAGACTCTGAAAAATTAAAAATGAAGAAAGTCAAGAAGATAAAAGCCCTCAAAAGGAGACAATCAGAGTCTGTTGCTGAGTCAGAGACTGAGATTGAGCAACCAGTTTTTGATTATGAAGCAATTTGGGATAATGGAGTTACCTACAGGACGGTCATTTAATGGATTTCTCACTTCCAACCTCTGTCAAGACAGGTGGTTAACTATCTTGTTCATAATATAGGTACAATTGCCAATAAATACATCTATCCAACCTACCAGAGTAGATTGGATCAATTCAAGGGCATATACTTTCAAAAAGTGAGAAGGGAACTGCATGAACTCTTCAATCTCATATGGATACAAAATTTGGTAAAAACTAGAAACTATGAGTTTTATATATTATTCTTGAAATGCTTGAGTGTAAGAATAATTAAAACTACTCAGGGGTTTAATAATCAAAATCAATAATCTTCTGAAGCATATGGACATTTAAGTTTAAAATAAATGCATGTATGCTCGAGGAGTATGTTTTTGGGTAAAAAAACTATACTGATATTATTCTCCATGCTTATTTATTTTCAGGCTACTAATTTTTGTGAGGATGACAGTGTTTCTTGAGTGAAGATTTCTAATTCAAATGATGGTGCAAGATGACTCTAATTTTGGATAGTTTAAAAGCTAGGGGTAGTTTTTATTTTATTAGTTTGAGCTTGATTTTGCTTAATGTACTTGGTATTAGAATTTGGTCGCTAGTTATTTGGGTTGTTTATGGAGTATAATGAGTTTTAATTATTTATGTTGGTCTATTGGTTATATAATTATATGGATATTTTTGTGCACAAATAGTGCTGGAAATGATGTAAATAAATCATATTAATATTGTCAAATGCATTTCTAATATCTTATATTTGTTATAAAGTGATGTCTAAAATAGTAAGGCATATTATTTTTGTAAACAAAACTGATGTCCATTACACAATAAAACAATAACTATAACTAGAAAAATTGATGTTTATTACAAACTAAAACAACAATTATGACTCTGACAAAAAAATAAATATGACTAGAAAAACTGTCTATTAAAAACAAAAACAACGGTTATGACTAGACAAACTAATGTCTACTACATACTAAAATAATAGCTTTGACTAGAAAAACTTAGGTATGTAATAAATTAAAACAACAATTATTACTAGAACAACTGATGTTTATTGGAAACTAAAATAACAATTATGACTATAAAAACTGATGTTTATTACAAATTATAATAATTGTTATGTGTAGAAAACTAATATCTAATGGACACTAAAACAACAGTTATGATTAAAAAAACATTGTTAAAACTGCTATCAGACATCGGCAAGAAACTGATGTCTTTTAATATGACATTTAACATCACCCACGAAGGCATATGTCGAAAAACTTTCAAACAATGACCAAAAGCTAATGTCTATGTATCAATTTCTAGTATGCCATCTAAAAAAGGTGTCAAAATATCATTGTATGAATAGACTAGGTATCAGAATAGTATCTTGTCGTTAGCCAAGTGTAGGTAACTCCTGAGCCTTGAATAAATGAATGGAACCTCAGGAGCCAAATGTATTTACCTCCTAAATCATGAATAAATAAATTGATCCTTAAGAGCCAAATATAAATACCTCTTTAGCCATGAATAAATGAATGGATCCTCAAGAGACAAATGTAAGTACCTCCTGAGCCATGTATAAATGAATGGAACCTCAGTAGCTAAATATATGCACCACGTGAGCCATGTACTTTGTCAAAAAAGTTTGTAACCTAGGCATTTTCAACCATCATGCTAATAGGTCTACCCTCACTACCCCCTAGTTCTTCATGGGAGACTTGTATTCAATAGAGAACTTTATCTTTGAAACATCTCAACCCTTCATAGCATAATAAATAATTTACAAAGGAAATTACTTCTATTTGTCATTGAAAGTGACTTGAAATGAAAATTACATTTTCTGTTACTTGCTCGAGAAAAGATTGTATTCAATAGAGAACTTTATCTTTGAAGCATCTCAATCCTTCATAGCATAAATAAATAATTTACAAAAGAAAATTACTGTTATTTGTCATTAAAAGTGACTTGAAATGAAAATTACATTTTTTGTTACTTGCTCGAGAAAATATCACATAGTTGATTTTTACTACACTTGCTGAGCATTTTTTTCGCTCATACTTGCTTGTTTCAAATATTAACCTTTCAGAAAAAGGTAGACTGAATAGACTTATCCGTGTAGCTCGGAGGAAGAAGGTAAGATGCCCTTACGAAGATGTTTTGAACCAGGAAGTCTGAGTAAGATTTATTTATATATATTGGTATGTAATATATATATATATATATATATATATATATATATATATATATATATATATATATATCAATAGTATTGGACGCTGGTATACTTCTTATCGAAGTTATACTAGTAGTATAAGATTTGTGTAAAGAGATTGTTGATAACAATTGTGGTATATTAGGAAATTGTTCTAAGACTATAAACATTTGAGGAACTTTATGGATGGAGTCAAAGTGTGATTTTATTTGGTTTATTGAGGTTTGTAATAATTGATATTTGGACTTTGGATTCTTGTTTCTAGAACTATAAAAGATCTTGATAATTGGGGTCGTAGAGGATCTTGATAATTGGGGTCGTAGATGTAGATGTCAGATATTGAATGACTACATGTGGTTTAAATGTTATTAAATGGGTGAATTTATATTGATGATTTTCATGTAACGACCAAATCCATGATGACCAAATCCATGACCCCTGATTTGGGGGAGTTACCCCAACTCTTCATGATGTTGTATATAATGGATCTTTGTATCAAGTAACCTTTTACTCACATAGTAGACCGAATACTGAACTCAATATCCCTCATGTATTAACACTACACTAATAGAGTACTCTGAGACAGTTAGGTACAAAATCAACCCTATCAATTGGCTTGGACAGAAGTGGGGGACTCCGCAATTGTTGCTTCTGTTGCTAAAAAACTACCTCACATTTCGAGGTCCACTCAAAACATTTTCCTTTCTTGATTACCTTGAAAAATTCTTGGCATTTATCAGATGNTTTGCCTTGGCAGTTTAAACTATGTAGAGTATTTCGGTTTTTGAGTTCCATATATTGGATCTGTAACGTTGGTCATACCGCTTGTTCCACCAACACAATGGAAATCCTTTCAGTGCCTAGCCGTTATTGCAGATACTGCGGAGGGTGGTGACTGGTGGCGAGCCATGTGGGCCTTTTTTTTTGTCAATTTGCTTGGGGAGTTTTTATAAGATATATATATATATATATATATATTATAAATTGTTGATGGTTCAGGGTTCAAGAGAAGTGAAAAAGCATTAGAAACTGTCCATACAGGGATGTAAATGTACATTGTCCGCGGTTTGTCTAGTATATTAAGGTACTTNCATCTTGACTTTCTTGGGGAACCACATTTTCACGAGGTCCTTTATTTTGGCACGGTTTGCTTCAATTACCTTACGATTAACATAAAACCCAAGGATTTACCATATTTCACCCCGAACACACATTTCTGACAGATCAGTTTCATCATGTACTTTCTTAAGATATCAAACGTATGAGAGAGGTGCACCATATAATCAATAGTCACCTCTGATTTTACCAACATGTCATCCACATAGACCTCCATGATTTTTCCAATTTGGTTCTTAAATATCATATTCACGAGCCTTTGACATGTNAATCAATAACTGTTCAACTTCAAGATAACACCCTGATAGCTTGACTAGTTCTGGTGTCTTACTCGAGAAATTATATAAACTTTGTTGAGTACTTGTTGGGTACTCTTGCTGATTCAGTGGCCACAATCNGGTCCATACATTGAAATTTGATTGTACCTTGTAAAATCAGTCTTAAACATCATACAACAACCACCCACATAATGAAATACAACTGTGAACTTCGATCGGGCAATCGTGAACCTTATTTTTAGCTCTTTTAACAAATATCCGCATTTGGTATTGTTACGAAATTTTCTCATCAAAACGTAAAAATATTTTATTAGAATACAATAATATTTATATTTTTTATTTATACATTTATAATAAATTCTACAATTATTTTTAATGATTTATATATCAATGTAAATAAATTTATGGAATTTGTAAATTAAAAATTTTACTGTAAAATACGCCAACACCAACCATTATCAATGGCAACTTATTAATTAAACTACCATTCAAAATATACATCAAACTTAGATATTTAGAAGTTGTTTGAAGAAGAGTGTGTTTTCGGAGATTACTATGTTACTCAACCTCGTGCAGGACTAACATTTTTATTATTATTTTTAAGTCGATCTGTCCGTGTGTTCAAAGTGTTGAAGTCAAAAAGTGAAATATTTCCTCTCATTCATTATATATACATGGCATTTGACATTTTTGACTTGCTTTCGAGAGATTTAAAAGTATAGTTAAAATTAATATATTTTATATTTTATTAATAAAAATTTAACATTTTTATCTATCCAGAAAAATAATAAATTTATTTTAATTATATTTTTAAAATTCTTAAAAAAGTCGAACAATCTAATTACATAATCCATCAAATTGTGTTTTTAAAGCAGTGTAGAACAATAACAACAAGCATTCAAACATCAATGATGCCGACATAATTGACAAATACTCAAGAAAATGCATGCGCGATCTACATTATGCATAAATTTCCAAGGTACACCTACAACATTGAAGAATAAACCAACCCTTCAAACTTCAAATTGTACATATATAATATATTTATATTCACTCGTGTACATAGATTACTTACCCAACAAACTTGAAATCAATGGTTCGGATAAATAATAGTATAAATTAGAAGAAAAAATATTAGTGGTAAAAGAACAATGTAGCTACGTGCTATTTTGACCTACCAAACATTTCTAAAGTTGCATACTCTGCTTGCTTCGTTGTACAATCCTCGATTCTTTCCAAATGTTGTAGATATACACGTGCACACAGTACTTTAACTGTATCTCAATTAGTCAGCCACATCCAAGATGGGAAAATTATTGAAAAACAATATATATAAAAAAATTGTAATTTTTGAATATAAAGTATGTTGGATTTAAAAAATTGTTTTTAATATTAAGAAGAAAGCCGATTTTCAAAATAATTACTTATAGCTTTTAAAAGTGTTGTATTTGAATAGAAAAAAGATTATATAATTTAAAAGTTAATTAGTGTTGGAAACTAAGTAATATAATATTTTTAATTTAACATGATTCGATCCCTTCCACTAAAATCTAACCACACGAACTTTAGATATTGTGGCTAATAACAAGGTTTTGAGAAGTCAAATTTTGCGATGATATGAGTAAAAAGGTAAATACAATATTGCAAATAATAATTATAAAAATTATCCACGACTTACTATAAACAAGGATATAAGCAAAATGAGATTAACAATGGGTTTGTTTATTTTATCAAAATATTAACTTAAAATTTACACTTTAAAAATATTTTTATTTTTAAAATTTTAAATTATTCATCAAATAAATAAAAATCCATGTTCCACTCGATGACAAAAAGGAAGTGAGGAGATAATAAAGGTAACGTGTAGATGGGGTTGAAGAGATTGTGGAGTGAAAGAAAAAAGAAATAGTTGTAAGTNACATGCCACAATTTTAATACCATAGAAAAAATTACCAAATGAGTTTTAAAATCTATTTCCAAGGACAAGTTTAAAACCTTAAGGGCATACAAACCTTATAAAAAAAAGTTCCCAATCATCAAAAGTGATTTATTCGGAAGGATTAAGGTCCTGTTTGGTATTGTTTTTACAGACAGCTATAACAGTTTTTTGTTGAAAAATCGTTAGAAACGTGTTTAGTAAAATTTAAAAAGTGTCGTTTAAAAAAAACGTTTTTGACCTAAAAGCTGCTGTTAGAGAAAGTATGTCATCACATACTTTTGAAAAAAAGTTGTTTTTTTAGTTTTGCAGCAAGTAATTACAAATTTTATCATCAAATCTCTCAAAAACATATTTTTTATATATTATATTTCAAAATATGTACAAATCAAAAACAAATTACCAAACAGTTATCTAATTTTCCTACCAGTGTTTTTTCTCATAGTATATAGCAATTTTCAACCGCAATTCTAAACGGAGCCTATGTTAAATGAATTATAATTCTTTAAACTTTTATTTTATATTCTTTTGAGAGATAACATATGAAATGAAGTTATTATCCTTTAAATTGATTAAATCTTATAATTATTTTGTATAATTAAATAAGATAACATTTTTTTCATTTTATTAGGCAGGCGAATCATAGAATAGAATCTAACTATCCAATTTTTAATAAAATCTAACTATTGTTATATTTTTTAAAAGTTATATTATTAATATAATAATTAACCATAATTATTTTATCAAATCATTGGCAACAATTATTTTTAATACATATTATATATATATATATATATATATATATATATATATATATATATATATATATATAT
>QRFB01008660.1:18600-32604 GCA_008931105.1 Oenanthe javanica
ATATATATATATATATATATATATATATATATATATATATATATATATATATATATATATATGAATATTTTCATCATTAATTTTCATTTTTAATCGACATCACAAATCGTCATCATCATCATCTCCTTCATTCATTACCATCATTCTATCAAAGCATATTCACCCGGAAAGTTTGTCATCTCTTATAAAACATAATTGGAGATTACAGATCTGGAGGAGAGGGAAACATCGCTAAGAACACCATCACACAATTTTGATTTAACTAATTTCAGATCTCTTATTTAATGGCCGTGAATCTGATATGAAAACTGGACTATGAAAAAAAAAGATGATATGTGTATGTATGTATGTATGTGATCGTGCAAAATCGAGATCGGAATTATGACCGGATTTTAGGCTGTAAAAGAATCTGGGAGATGGAGGAAGAAAGAAAATAGAAGGCTGGGATTTAAAATTTTGATATAAAATAGAGGTTTAAGATTAGATCTCAGTTCTCATTTTAAGGTGGGTTCCCATTTCAGCACCTATCATTGTAATAATATCTGACTGGATGCAGCAATGTTTTTCAGAGACACACAAATTTATCTGACTTGTCACAAATGCACTATTTGGAAGTTACAGATTTGTGATAAAATTAGAGGTTTGAGCTAAATTAGAGATTTGACCGGATACATCCTCTAACATTAGTGTTTGATAATTAGCGGATTAACGGTTTGGACTCAATAAGCTAATTTTAAAAAACTTACTTTTAGGAAATTTTCAATTAGATGATTATCATGTATCTATTTAAAATATAAACAGCTAATTCAATAGCTATTTACCAAATAGTTTTATTCAAAATAGCTAATTTAATCTGTTATGCCCAATATTCGGGCATAGGTCCTAGACATGCCAAATATCATTATTAACAAGCCCATATCATAATTGAGTTCACTTAGCATGCATGACCTATGTTGAGTTCGCTTCGCTAGAACAAGAAGCAATATTATAAGGGACTTAGCCTAGTGTGAGGTCACAACGCTAGTCCACCCATCTTAGACTAGCTTTACTCTATTATCTTCATAAAGAGTTCAATCTGAATATCAAGGTTAGGAGGAGATGAGAACTGGGCAAGACGCGATGAGAATCGAGAAGGACGAGAGGAGAATCGATCAGGAGGAGAGAAGAACCGGCCTCATCCCGGTTAACTATCATAACATTCTTGGCATCATGGTTCTAGCCCGGATCGCTAGCACGGATATCATATCTGCAGCTAGACTAGAGTACTTGGTGCCTGAAATATTCTAAGGGATTTTGCCTAGCGTGAGGTCGCAACGTTATCCCGCCAGTCTTAGGCTCATTCAATCTCAAGAA
This sequence comes from Oenanthe javanica, assembly GCA_008931105.1. Lineage (NCBI taxonomy): Eukaryota > Viridiplantae > Streptophyta > Magnoliopsida > Apiales > Apiaceae > Oenanthe > Oenanthe javanica. Next base: position 19,954 of record QRFB01008660.1, read on the forward strand.
TGTAGAGAAAGGAGAACCGGCCCCCAGTCCGGTTCACTTCTTATCACCTATCTTCAGGTCACATTGATCTACGTATAGCATGAACCCCTATAGGTAAATTGTCATCCAAAAACTACGTGTAGTTTGAACCCCTATAAATAGGGTACGTAAACATCTTGTTTCAGTTGAATTGACAGTTGGCAAGCAAGAGAGCAAATATATTCTCTGGCCAACGAATCAACAGTAAGATCAGCTACCAATATCCATCACTTTATACCCGTGTTCTTCACGTTCTTCATCAAATTCATCAGCAAATCATCATATTTTGATCCGCAATCCCAACAAACCTCCATAATTACTGTTATACTAGTTTCTACCTATAACATAATTCGTTAGTCAAAACAGTTAATTTTATCCTCTAACCGCTAATTGTTAAATAGGGTCAAAGTCTTTCAGAGTTGAATTCAAACAAACTTAAAACAGAGTAACAATCTGATTAAAACTTNATCTAACCGCTAATTGTTAAATAAGGTCAAAGTCTTTCAGAGTTGAATTCAAACAAACTTAAAACAGAGTAACAATCTGATTAAAACTTTTTAGCGTGAACTTTCATTAAATTTTACAGAACCATAATAAAAAATACAAAAAAAATGTTTAGATTAATTTTTTATTATAATTTTGCAAATAAAATTATGGTTCTGCACTATTTTTTTTCATTTTTTATTATGGTTCTGCAGAATTTAATAAAAAATTTCACGGTTCCCACGCTAAAAAGTTTACAACGGAGTGTTACTCATAAAATCATGTCGAATAGAATATATCAAATTCAAACGGAGTCGAATCCGAATAAATTTATCAAACAATTTTTTTCGCTTGCAGCTTTACTTGCAACATTTTAAGGACCTCACCTAATAAGAGTAAATCCCACTCTTAACGATATATGTATTTGAAAAGAATCAAACCTTTAATTTTATGAAATACAAGGCAAGACAGTAAGAATGAATAACTTCACATTTTTTTAAAATATCTTTCCGGATACCAAATTTTTATTTAAAAAGATGTAGATTTTTTCGTAGAATTACTTGTTAATACATTTTAAAATACATACAAAACTCAAACTGAACTATTAATTTTAAATAGGAGTAAATGAGATAATATATTCATAGCATTTTAGACCCATGGATTTAAACTCATGCCAAATTTAAATTCAAAACAATCAAATTTTAATTTGATTTTGAATTTTTCTGATATTGCTCATTCTATTTAAACAAATTTTTTTATGTATGTTATAAATAGTTTTGATCACATAGTTAAATTATTATTTTTATAATTTTTTATTAATAAAAATATTAAATAAATATTTTGTTTACATAAGATTTTCATAAATAATAACTTTTAATTATATAATAATTTTTTTTAAAATACGTGTAGAAAAATTAAGAGCTAATTCTTTCAAAATAAAATATTCTGTGAGCACGATTGGATAACACAACTAATAATAAGTTTATCCTCCATTTTTCGGTCCTTCATTCTCATTTCAAAAATTTCTTAAAATACGTACTCATCTATAATTATAAATTATAAGCCTAATTATTAAAAGAAAAACACATACCGTCTTTGTAGTCATTCAAAACTTGGACTTCGACTATTATTTTTACAAATTAAGGCTCCGTTTGGGAGTGCTGTTGAAAACTGCTGTGCAGTGAGAAAAAGTGATGCTAAAAAAGTGCTGTCAGGAAAATCAAATGACTGTTTGGTAATTTTTTTGATTTATGCATATTTTGATATATAATATATAAAAATAATGTTTTTGGGAAGGTTTGATGATGAAACTGATAGCTACTTCCTATAAAAAGCTGAAAGTAGCTTTTTTCCAAAAGCATGGTGTGACATGCTTTTGCTAACAGCAGCTTTTAGACTAAAAATACTTTTCCACACAGCAGTTTTTATAATTTACCAAACACCTTTCTGATAGTTTTTCAGCAAAAAGCTGATGTAGCTGTCTGCAACAACAATACCAAATATGGCCTAAAACTTGGGCTTCGACTATTGTTTTTGATAATTAAAAAGAGTCCTGTATTATTATAGGTCGTTTGGTTGATAGACACATACGTAGGAACTTAAAATTCCTGGAAATTGAATATTTGTAAAGTTGTATGATTAACAATATCACAGGAAATAGCATTTCCTGAAAAGTTCCAATACTCACACAATGTATGAAGTTGCTTACTTATCCCTTCCACGATAACTAGCACTTTCTAGGAAATACAATTTTTTCCTTTCAATCAAATAAAATTTTTAACTTTCCATGAGTTTCATATAGGTATTAAATACCCGAATATCATAACTTCATAAGGAAATTAATATTCATACGCAACCAAACAAGTATTTAGTTATTACTGCCAAACAAATTAAGTACACTTTTTGCGGGGCCATCAGAATGCACTCAACGCAGAATATGTTATGTGACATACTGGCCCACTGGGTCCATTAAGCGTTCCTAATGTATAATTTTTTTAATTTTTACTAAGTTTTTATTAAATAAATATATACTTATAATATTATCACACATAAATATAATATTAAAAAACCAGTACGAGTTTAAATTCGGTATTCATTCTTAATAAATTTTCATAAAAAAGGATTGAAATTAAATTAATAAACTCGTACAAAAATCAGTCACATGTAACATCCGCAAAAACCTGATGAGTATTAGATTTTTATTGAAAAGTCTACAAATTATATTCTATATATAAATATTGTAAAATTTTAAATATAATATCATATGATATAGACTAAAAAGAATTAATTGAAATTAAAAAAATTTAAAATTTTAAATAATAATTAATATGATTGACTCATTAATATAATTAAAATATAAAAATTTTATTTACATGATTATATAAATTTATAAAATATTATTTAAAAATTAAATACAATTAAAAAATATTTAAGCCATAAATACTTTTATAGTGAATCTTTTTAATTATAATAAATCACAGTAGGTTAAAAAATATCATTCATGTAATTTGCGTGACAAACATAACATGTGTGCCATAAAATTTTAAATCACAAAATCTATTTTAAATCACAAATACAAGTAATTTTAGTGTAGTTAGATAACAGGATATTTAAGATCTTTTTTCTTATTTAAAATTTGTTGAACTAATACCAATAAATTCATCTTTTTTTAAGTGTAATAATCAAACAAAACAAGATATGACATTGATATGCATATTTTATTAGTAAGATGAGATTAGGCCGGACTGATTGGGCACTTTCAACAAGAATACTATAAGACTAGTTTTTTAATCCTGAAATAAATAATCGTGTTAATTAATCAACTTATATAAATATAATCTATAGTTTAATACTTATTTAATTTGATTTATTTTATATATTTTTGTAGAAAAGTATAAATAAAACCAAAAATATTAAAATAGATTATTTTTTTGGGAAAAGAAAGTGAATTGGAAAGTTTTTTTGTTTTTTTGTTTTTTTATAAAAGTGAATCGGAAAGTCGAAATAATTGAATAGAAACTAAAACGGGAGGCGTTCCACAGAATATACGAGTGCTGAAATTCCCTCGGTGGCAGTTTTGGAGTGGAGCAAATTTGTAAAAAAAATCGTAAGCTCTTGCGTCAATTGATGAATCTGATGACGCTGCTGATTTGACAAGTTACCAATTTTCCAGATATAATTGGCCGCACGTCAAGAGATGTTACTTTCAACAACTCATTTATATGGTACTTGTAACTTGTACTCCGTAATTGTTTAATGACATGCACCGAACTGGTCATCATCACAGTTATCATCGTATTCAGAGATTTATTTGTCGTTTTGTATGACTTCTTTACAGCCGCAAACAGTAAACACCTCCGTTCTTCTTTATCTTTATTCTTTCCGCCACTCGTCTAATAATTCAGGAAGATAATAGTTTGCGTTTAGGTTACACCCTCCGTCCCTTTTGATTATTACTCGATCCTTCCTCCTTTAGTTGGCGACTTTGTTTTTAGTTCGGTTAAATTAATTTATTTTTGATTTTAATTTAAATATAATGTATAATTAAAAAAATTAAAATTTTATGTTATTAAAATATATATATATTATCTACTTTAAAATATATTTTTTAATTTTTAAAAATTATAAAAGAACAATTTTTAATTGTTAGTCAAAGACTAATCAATTTGATCATGAAAAGTCAAAAAAGAACTACTAATTAGGGTCGAAGGGAGTAATGTTAGTGTCAGATTTCCCCCGTCAGGAAGACGTCTAGACATGACGATTGACGACACTAATTTTGACGTGAAGAGTTGCTGCTAACACAAAGGAACTCGACGGAAGTGTCGCATTTTGACGGGAACAAGACAGCAGCATGACTAAGTGTTTGTTTGGTTGCATATATGAATTAACTTCCTATAAGAAGTTTTAGTTCCTTGGTAGAGAAAAGTTGTTTGGTTGTTGATGTGAGAATTTAAATTCACATGAATTTCAAATAATAAAGGATGGGGTGGGTAAGCAACTTTCCACATATCATGGGTATTCCAAATTTCAAGAAAGTTCCCCTTCCCTTATTTTATTCAACCAAATAACATTATCAAAACTTACTTTCCAGTAAGTTCAAATAACTGGGTATTAAGTGAGCAACCAAACGACCTCTTATATAACAGCCCTGAAAAGTAGGATGGAGATTACCTATTATCCCCTAATTTGTAGCAACGTGGAGATAAGAATTAGGTGAAAACTAGCAACGAGGTAAAATGATTTAAGGAGGAAATATCAAGGAGATAAAGACAATTTATTGTCATCTATACAACAATTACATCAACACAATTATAACACTACGTACACACATCTTTCTTATTATAGGGCTAAACCTATATCATCCATCGACAATCATTTCATTTATTACACAACACTACTACTACAACATGTTGGAGTTGGATTTCTACACGCCATACATGAAGAAATAAGTCAAGACGACTGCTACTTGACGTGAATAAGTTGATGTCGACATCAAGGATACGACAGGAACAGAGCAACTCGACGTGAACGTGACAACATCTTGAAATAGTTAATAATCGTCCTCAATTTTAGGAAGGAGTTAATATCTTATCCCAAAATGATAGGATCATGGACGAATAATGTGGCGCCCTCCAAACCCGTGGTCTAGTTTTGGGGGTCACTAACCAATATAATAATAAATCAGAGGCGCATTGACCCCGCCAACAACTAAGGATCGCTAATAGGTAATAGTATGAAATTAAGCAGCTGAAACTAAAAGTAAATCTAAATACTTTATTACAAGCCCACTATTAATCCACAAACTCAAATCTATAAGTCTAGATAGGTTTTAAGTCTAGATTCAGTTTTATTAAAAGCATTATCTACAGACATACTAAAACAACTAAATACATGGGAGGCCCGAGAAGCGAGTGGTCCCAATACATGTCTTTCGCTACGCCTGCTAGAATGGCTGGAATGACTCATACTGACAGTCTGACATGATTTAGATAAAAAGCAAGAGTGAGCCAAAGAAATGCTCAGCAAATATATGAACAATTGAAATGTAATCAAGATATGAGATCTGTATAGAGAACGAAATATAAAACAATTTATTATCAAAACTGAAAAGTAAATAAATCACAGTTTATCTCAACTGAAACAATGCATTACGTCATCAAAATGAATCAATTGCTCAAAATCAAAATATACTAGCCATGCTGACAATATGGATTGGATACACACAAATAAACACTATTGCTCCCTGATCAGTCTAAAAGCAATATGACATCTTTATACCCTATCGGTACATTTCTATACCCATAGTTATAACAAAGATTCTCAAAATATAGGTACTAAAATAGACAAATAATGTTAGCTTATAGGAAGATAGATTGGTTACCATATCCTCCTTAAATGCTGGACTATTATTTCAGAGCCTCTTACGCTAGAATTTCAATCCAATAGAGTAAACTCAAGTAAATAAGGTATGTCTAGTTTCAACTACAGACCATATCCTCGTTATTTATACAATAATTCGCTAGATATGATGAGTTTATTATAATCAACTTCCAATATTCAGAGTACGAATAACAAGTATCTCTGATGCACATGATAATACATGAATCATAAATAGTTCTGAATAATAAATATTTATCATGACATGAACAATCGAAATAGTAAAACAAAAGTGTTTAAGATGATCAAGTAGGAAATACTTGCATGATATAGTAGTTGTCCTAAAGCTGGAATGGGTCGACTACACTGTCCGTCTATCTACTACATCGCTCGTATTTATAAATAAAATATTTTAATTTAGATTCTAGTGTCTACCTATGCGTTTGATCAATAACGAGCATCAAATAATAATTAATAAACAAGTAGCATCAATTAGCAGGCGAATAGACACATAAATCATATAACAGGTAACACTCACAAATTAAGGAGCAGTCAAATAATTAAAAGTAGACTCTAAAATATTATTTGAGTCAAAGTGGATCAGTGTTATCCATTCCGGATAATTATTGGATCCCCAAATATTTAAAAAAATATTAATATGGATTTGTAAATAAATAAGGGAATTGAAACTATTTTTATCATTTCCAGATTATTTTTAGGATCTCAAACGAATTTGTTTCGTTTAAAACGGGTAAAGAGATTATTAAATAAATAAATAAATAAATCATTTTTATTTCTCAAAATAATTAAATTCATTTATTTTTAATTATATTTAAATAATATTTAATTAATTAAATTAATCGATTAAAATAAATTAATCAATCAATTTGAATTAATTAAATTATTATCTAAATAAATTAAAATAATTAAATTAAATCAAGTTTGAAATCAAAATAATTTATTTAAGTTTTAAAAACATTTTTCAAAATAAAAGAATAATTTTTGAAACAATTTTTTTGAATAAAACTAATTTTTAAAAATAATAAATAAATAATTTTACTCCGACAAGCTCCATAAACCCAACAGACTACACAACAACATACAGAAACACACCAATTCAAACAACCCAGCAAGAACAAGTTTGAAACCCATTCAAAAACATGGAAACAGACAAAGTCGGAAAATATTCCGGTCGATGACACAAACAGCAACGCAGACAACACATACATGCACACATAGCAGCTAGCCAACAATACAAATCAAGCACCAACAAACTCAATCAAAAGTAGCAGGAAAGTTTTCGATTAGAAATCAAGAATCCGACGACCAGACAAAATTCCGGTGACACCAAAACATGAGTAAAACTCGAAACTAAAGATACCCACAAACTACTAGCATCGTACACAAGCTACACATGATATCCAGACCAAGAAACAAGTTTCAGAACAAATATTTTGGCCAAAAACGAAGTACCTCAGCCATGGATTCCGGTGAACCGAAATCAAACACCAAACTTAAAACTAAGAACACCCACATGCTGCTAGACATACATACTACACATACATGCTATCAACATCAAAAATCAATTCATGTAAATCTTTTTCCGATCAAAACAAGGTCACCTGTCAAAAATCCGGCGAAGCTAAATCCGAGCATAAAAATTAAAATTAAAACCAGTAACATGTTCTCCACGTAATCAGGAATCTAGTCATATCATCAATTAACACAAGCAATTAACAGAAATTTACGAATTAAAACTAAAGCAAACTCAATTAAATATGAAATCAAGTTCAAAAGATTTTGGATTGAAATCGATACTTTAATCACGTAGTACGTGAAACAAGTTTTGATTTGACTACTAGCACGCTGACATCGGACACTAATAACGCCTTCACACAATTGTTTGATCTCGAAGAACACAAAACCCTAGTTCTTGAGTTTATCCTCAATTCTAGGTGCTGCGTTTCTATTTTTGGTAAGTAAAAATTAAAAATTTATTATTTTCAAATAATTTATATTTTTGGAAAAATCAAGGGTTCTAATTTGATTAAAAGATAATTTACTCCCTAATTAAAATAAAAAACTCAAAAATACTTTTTTATGGGATAAAATATAAAAATAAATATTTTCAAATAAATATAATATATATGTCAAAATTCCTAAAAAATTATGAATGTTTCAAAAATAATAAAATAAAGTCATTTTGATGATTTTACCATTTTCATAAAAATAAAGGTACAAAAAATAAGGCCTCAAATCTTCTATAGGGGTTGAGTCTGATAATCACAAATCAAAATAACCTTATTCTAAAGATACAAAAATTATAGCAAAATAGAATAAAATATTTTACAATATACAAAAGTCACATAACATATAACCGGTAATTTTTCTATTTATTAAAAAAAATCCTACACAAATAAATGTATAAAATAAAATAAAATAAAAATAAAAAAGCTGATACACCAAAAATTATATTAAAAGTATATTTAAATATTATAAAATACACGTAATTTTCCCGTACGTTACAAATAATCTCCTAGAAGCAAAGCACGTGTAGATGGAGACTAAACCTACTATATATCAATATTTTATCACAATTACATAACACACGTCATAATTACACTTCTACTCTACCACAACAACATCTCTTGAGTGCAATTGTCGTCTAGAGTAGAGTTTTCCATTTTTATTCATTACATCTTCATTTTCATCACTTGTAATCGTTTAAATATTGTTCTAGTGGATCACATAATTTGGTTGAGGAAGGTCCCATCCGCAGTTTTTACCTCTCAACGGGGGTTTTCCGCGTCACCAATTGCTTGTGTCGATTTCTTTCATTGTTCTTGTCCTTTACTTTTTTGTTTTTGTTCATAGCATACTTGTTGATTTTCACACTTAAACAATTAAATAGAGTTAGCTATTAATTCTACAAAAAACGACTAAAACAATAAACATATGAGTTTTACACGGAATTTAAGAAAATATGAAAAAGTGGGCAAGTTGATTATTTATATTACTATCTTCCTCTGATTGTACACGTGATTAGAATGCATGGTGAGAGATTAAAAAAGTTAAGTAGAATGACCCTCCTAAACCAAAATTTTGGAAATCTTAATTTACCTCTCTGATTTCCCTCTAACAAATTGAGTTAACGTTAACATTATATATACATCTTTCCATTAGTATTTTCAACACACCAGAACAACTTTAAAAAAATAAGCCATCATAATTAGTTTGATACCAAAAACTTATCCGATATTTTAGCTATAATTATAACCAAAATGGCAGATATAGAAGGCCTTAATTCTTCTTAAAGTACCATGCATCAAGCTTCAGGTGTTGCACCTGCCAAACACAAAAGATTAACAAATTCATAAAAAAAAGATTGCTCATCTATTGTCTCTTAATCACAGCAACAATAAACCTAAATGTGGAGAAATTAATCAGCTAGCCAAGGATTATGGAGCAAGTAGAATCACGATTTGGAAAATATGGAAGGTAGTGCTCAAGTCAATCAAAGAAGGTAATCTACCTAATGTTGATAGAAGATACAAATGTGGCAACACAAAAATTGAGATAGACTTGGATAAGGTAAGATCAATACCCCTCAATCTTATAACCAACATTAGAACACTTGCATGTCAATTAGGTGCATCAAAATCAATGGTGCGTAAGCTTGTTCAAAAGGGAAAAAATAAGATCTCATTCAAATGCTTTAAAACCATTTTTAACCTCTTTAAATATGGTAGCTCGAGTGAAATTTGTCTTGAATCATATAGAACACTCGACAATATTTATCGTCGAAATAGACTTGGATGTTTATCGTAACTTTGTGACGAATTTGGATTATTATAATATTTATCCAACTTTTGCCCAATGTTTAATGTGGGTTTGTCTTTTAAATTGTTTCTTATTGTGTATTTCAAGTTTTGATGAGTATTTTATACTTCATGTGTATTGTATAATAAGTAAGTAAATAATAGGTTACACAAAGTGCTTTGAGATTGGCAGAGAATCATATATATTAATGGTGTTATATGGTTCAAAAATTACGACTGATTCTGTTACAAGTTATTGTGAATCATATGATATTTTGCGTTAGATTCTGTCGTAATATCTAAAGTAATGTGCAGAATTGCGATAGAATTTGTCGCAAATTTTATGAAATGTTGCGACAAATTTTGTCACAAATTCTTGGTAATTTATGACAGAATATTCGTCATATTTTTTTATATATATATATATAATTGTTTTGTTTGAAATAGGGCACACTTATAACTTACGACAGAATAAGAATTTGTGATTGAATAAGAACTTACGACGCTAGCATTTGCGATAGTGGACAGATTCTTTGTATTAAGTCAGTTGCCATAATCTTTTACCCTAGTGAATAGATACATGTTGTAGTGAATAGATACCTGTTACAATATATTGGGCCCGTTTGTTTCCCCATTTTTTTTAAAATAAAGGCTTATTTTCAGGAAAATTAGGTATATATATACTTTAACTTAAAATAAGTAACTTATTTTTTATTTTAAAAATAATATTTGGTTTTAAAATTCTAAAAGAAATATTTATCTTTAAAAAAAATAAAAATATGAAATAAATATGAAATAAATAACTTATTTTAAGTTTAAGAAACTCCAAACGGCCACATTTAGCGTGAGTATACAATAAATACGCTAAAGCCCCACCGACCCCTTTAATTCAAAAAAAATAAATATTTTACCATACCACGTTAAATATCAGGCAGAATTTACACTTTTCAGTGGATCCATATATAAATTCGAATTCCTTGTTTTAAAATACCAGCTGGAATATATGCTTCTCAGGGATCCATATATAAATTGAGATTCCTTATTTTATATATAAAAAAATAATGGTCAAATATGTGCATCTTATTTTAAAAATTAATGAAAATATTAAGTCATCCACCACGCCTTATTGGGTATGCTAAATGGGATACACAATATTATAGCATTTTTTTAGTTTTTTTTTTCCTTTTTAGAGGGATGCATATTTTAGTTAATTTCTTTCTTTTACACTTTCAAATGCAACACCTGTGTAATGGTGTTATTTAGACGTAAAATAGTTATATATAAACGTTATTTTATTTATATTATTATTTTAAAAGTTTCAACTAAAATTGACTGAGATAAATGATATTCTGAATACAAATTTAGATAAAATTGACAACATTTGATTAGTTTCCTTTTTAGTGTCAGATAACGTACATTTTAAAATAAAAAAATAAAAAAATCTATACTATATCATTATAGCCGAAAGATTAAAAATTTTGATCGGTCGGTACCGGGCCACTGACCTAAAAAATATTCATATATCAGATATAATATATATAATTTACTTATTATAATACAGGTCCTAACTATATACATATCTATATTACTTAAAATTTTACCTTCTAAACCCAATTATATATTTATTTATAACACTGATCCAAATTATAACATATTTATATTAAATNTAAAAAAAAACAAAAAAATCTATACTATATCATTATAACCGAAAGATTAAAAGTTTTGATCGGTCGATGCCGGACCACTGACCTAAAAAATATACATATATCAGATATAATATATATAATTTACTTATTATAATACGGATTCTAACTATATACATGTCTATATTACTTAAAATTTTACATTCTAAACCCAATTATATATTTATTATAACACTGATCCAAATTATAACATATTTATATTAAATAGAATAAATTTATATAAAATAAGAGAACATATAATATTAACATAAATTCTTAATATTATAAAGTTTTATATTAAATATCAATAAAAATATAAATATAATATTTGAGATTATTGATTTTGGTACTCTAAAACAAGTAGTGTATCCCATATTCATGTAAATTTAACTTTCGATTCAGTCTTGCGTCTGTTTGGGATTACTCTACTGTGCTGTCAGAAAAATAGACTACTATTTGATAATATTTTTTAATTTGGATATATTTTTGAATATAATATCAAAATTTTATATTTTATTTTTAAGAAAATTTGATAGTTAAACATGTTATTATTTCCTATAAAAGTTGAAATGAAGCTTTTTTAAAAGCATGGAGACCAGGTTTTCTAAAAACGGTTTTTTAATTTTATGAAATATTTTTTTAATTATTTTTCCGTACAATAAAAAACAACTATCTTCCTGTCTGCAACAACAATATCAAACGTTAATTACGCTTCCTAGAGCTGATGTTTTGTGTATATTACATTCTACGTGTCGAATAAAACGCCATCCTTCTAGGTGCCAGAAGACATTAGTGTTTCAGCAGCCAAATACTCGGTTTGACGTCTCGTCAACATTAACTACCTAGACAATTTCTCCTCTCTTGCGCATCTAATACAAGTCAATCATGCATTCACACATTCCCTAGTGGCCAGGTTTTATATAACATGCAAATTTGCAAATCCATTCCATTTTTGTCATCCAAATACAACAAAGAAGGCAAGCTATACAACATTCCTATACCTTTCTTTGCATGAAGAAAAGCTAATCATCCCGAAAAGAAAAAGCATTAGAACCTTTGGAATTTCTACAGAGCTTGTATTCCCTGCCCGGCTATCATATTATGGACAGGTACACTAAGATTCATTGTTCAATCAACACACAGATGCGCTCCTTGTCGCTTCGATCTGCTTCAGCAAAGCAGATTCATCGTGAAGCAGCATTAAGGAGTAAGTTAAAATGGCTCAAGGGAGACAAGGAGGTGGTGAGGAGGGCGTTGACGATGCCAATTAG
>QRFB01008661.1:10886-21672 GCA_008931105.1 Oenanthe javanica
CATTTGATATTGATTACTAAGTAACTATTACTAATTGAATAGTATATGGATTTTTAGAAACTATTCAATTGAGTTTTGGAAATTCGAATTATATATGCATATTTTAGTTCAATTATAAGATGGTACCTGTGCATTAGTTTAAGTTGATATGATTTCCATGTTGTAGATATAAAACCGAATGGTATATCACTTTTGGGAACTTGTTGGTTTGATTATTGGGAATATTGAACTTTACCTACACTATGATGTTCGAATATGACTTGATATGTGAATTATGATTCAAATTAATGCTAGTTGTCCTAATGATTTTACTATGCTATTGAGACATAAGAGAGTAGTATATGGTTAATGGTAAAATTTGAGGTGAAAGTATGTATGCTTATTTGATCTTGATGATTGGTTGTGTCGGTTGTATTCCGACGGGTAGCTCCACTTACAGAGGAGATGCTGCCAAAATTTTCTAAAACTAAAATGATCTTATAAAACACTATTGGCACACCACTTCTGTATAGGAAATGCTATCAGTCAGGAATACTGTGGATAATATGATTATTTATGTGCTACGTGCCTGCCAGTGTATAATTGATTGATTAGTAGAGTATGTCTACAGTATGTTATTATATATATGTTAAGGGGTTATATTAACGAAAGGGTAGAATAGCTAGACGTTAAAGAGAACGTCGAGAGTGTATAAGATTCTGATATGGTACTATTTATGTGTAGCTACAAAGGATGTTGAGGTGAAAGACAAAGGGAAGGCAAAAGTAGAAAGTTAGAGTTGGTGTAGTGAGATCTACCTGTTCAGCAGCCGTAGCAATCATTTTGAGGCAAGTAAATACTGCCTAATTTCTTTAAACTTAAGAAGTATTTTATGAACTGTTTTATGACCTTGCGACTATTTTACGTTATCTCAACAGTTTTAAGTTATAGCCTGCCTTACTTTAACTGCTTACTTAAATTGCAACCTTATACCAGTTTTGATTGTACCTTAAACTTTTCAAGCCCTGAACTGCTACTGACAGCTTATAAACTATTTTTAAAATTCTTAAACCATTAACCTTAAGTTGTGACTTATGTTTTCACCATTTCCTTAACTGTGTTTATTTAAACTTTAACCATGAGAAGTATCATATTGCTATTGCCTAACTACTATTTTAATCAGATGCTTTATAACTGTTTTCAAAACCTATTGTTATACCTGTGAAATTTACCCTACAACCGGACTTTACTACTATAACATGATTTTGATCCCTAGTTTATGATTTCTGCTTACTTTACTACAACAGAGACTTGTGTTGAAACTTATCTTGGAATAAAATTTACCTTTGACTCGTGACTTTTAAAATGGATTTAAATATGAAATCCGACTTTCAAGAAGTCTTTTTCATCAAATGATTTGGTAACTTTTAAAAAGAAATGGTGTTGATATTATAGGAATTCCGATCAAAATGGTTTCTGCGGNCTATAGGAATTCTGATCAAAATGGTTTATGCGGATTCCTATAGGTTGGAGGCGTAAGAGGCCGAGTGACGCCGGTCCAGCACTTTTTATGTGAAGACTATAATGAGATAGTCAATGGCTATAATGAGATAGCCCAAGGCCAATGGCAATAAGTGCCTTTATGAGTACACCTTATGTCCAGAGGGACTTCGGTCCGTTATGGGGACTTTATGTGGCTGGTCACCCGTATTGTCCGGCGTTGTCAGAAAACTCCAATCAAAATGATTTGATTTTAATAAGAAAAAGCCCTAATGAAAGGACAGTTTTATGAAACGATTTGGAAAATAATATCCTAATGAAAGGATAGTTTTACAAGAAGGATTTTTGAAATGATTAGTAATGAATTTTGGAAATGTCTTACAATACCCTGCTTTATTTATCCTAGAACTGTAAGATATATCTTGATTTTGACTTCGTTTCATTTATTGTACATTGCTTCCTGTTATCCATCTAACCCCTGCGAAGTATTCTTAAACATTGAAATGATTATTTCTAGAAGTTTCTTAAAACCTTTTACCCCAAATAATTAAAAACATTAACCCTGTAATGAACTTTTCAAATACTTGTGCTTCTAGCAGTAAAACCATGAAAGAAAGTTTTTCGTATAATGAATACTAAGACTGGAAATTTTGGAGTATAATTATGGGACAATGATGTCCAGGAATGATTTTCAAGCATGATTTTGAGAAAAGATTTCTAAATCTTATATAATATTGTAAAACTGTTTTAACCTGTATGGTTACTTACTGAGCTTTTGTGGCTCATTCTTTTATTTTCTAACCTCTACAGCTTTTGAGAATCATGGTACGTATTAAGCAGACTGCCAGGAAGAACATGTCTTACATGAATTATACTAGGCTAGCTGAGATTGAACACGTAGGATCGAGACAGAGTTGAAACGAAAAGACTTTGCTAAGTCTTGTATTTTGTTAGTAGATTTTGAGATGCTGTAGAAGTTGTAATAATATTATTTTGTTATTATAAATGTAAATGTAAATGAATGTAGATATGTGCTTGTTTCATACCATTACCTTTAGAGGTCCAGGATAGTAGTCGGGGTCATACATATGCGTATTTTTTGTTATTGTTATATAGGGTGCATGCATATAGAGTGTCAGTGACTCCCCGATCTAGATCCCGGGTCGGGAGGGCGTCACAGATTAGTATCAGAGCTAAAGGTTTTGGTCACTGAAACAAGCCAGGATTAAGTTAAATAAGTAGATCATTTAATAAAGAAGAGAGAGTAATATTAAGATAGGATTAGATAACGAAGAGTGATATAGATGTTAGGATTTCAACTGTAGATTTAAGATGATCTTATCACCTTTTTGCACTGCATATTATTGCAGGCTCGTGGCATTTATGAGTTACGACCACCCTCTCCTGGTACTTCCTCGAATTCTACTACGGATTCTGATGATGATGCTATAGTCATTTCTAGTTCCGAGAGTGAGGAGGAGCTGATTNATATAATGAATACTAAGACTGGAAATTTTGGAGTATAATTATGGGATAATGATGTCCAGGAATGATTTTCAAGCATGATTTTGAGAAAAGATTTCTAAATCTTATATAATATTGTAAAACTGTTTTAACCTGTATGGTTACTTACTGAGCTTTTGTGGCTCATTCTTTTATTTTCTAACCTCTACAGCTTTTGAGAATCATGGTACGTATTAAGCAGACTGCCAGGAAGAACATGTCTTACATGAATTATACTAGGCTAGCTGAGATTGAACACGTAGGATCGAGACAGAGTTGAAACGAAAAGACTTTGCTAAGTCTTGTATTTTGTTAGTAGATTTTGAGATGCTGTAGAAGTTGTAATAATATTATTTTGTTATTATAAATGTAAATGTAAATGAATGTAGATATGTGCTTGTTTCATACCATTACCTTTAGAGGTCCAGGATAGTAGTCGGGGTCATACATATGCGTATTTTTTGTTATTGTTATATAGGGTGCATGCATATAGAGTGTCAGTGACTCCCCGATCTAGATCCCGGGTCGGGAGGGCGTCACAGATTAGTATCAGAGCTAAAGGTTTTGGTCACTGAAACAAGCCAGGATTAAGTTAAATAAGTAGATCATTTAATAAAGAAGAGAGAGTAATATTAAGATAGGATTAGATAACGAAGAGTGATATAGATGTTAGGATTTCAACTGTAGATTTAAGATGATCTTATCTCCTTTTTGCACTGCATATTATTGCAGGCTCGTGGCATTTATGAGTTACGACCACCCTCTCCTGGTACTTCCTCGAATTCTACTACGGATTCTGATGATGATGCTATAGTCATTTCTAGTTCCGAGAGTGAGGAGGAGCTGATTCCTGAGCCTCTGTTCAGCCTGATCTACCATCAGGGAGTGCCCCACAGTCAGAGAGTGCCCGTGCCCCTCTACGCCGTAGGATCTATAGGCCCGCCATTACCCGATCCTAGTTGCGAGTTCCTGAGCATCCCGTTGAATGGTGGGAGGAGCGGATTAGAGCCGTGGAGGAGGAAGGTCGTCGGCAGTTAGCAGCTAGAGCCTTCACTGATGATGTGGTGGAGCAGGTGAGAGAGTTGACCCGATTGGTTAGCAGATTGTTGGTTAGACTCAGGGCTTCCCGAGACCGGGACCACTGGGGCGACTAGATGTTAGGGTGTTTGAGTGCTTAGATGGGACATCTGTTCGAGCCCTCTAGCACACTCGATCAGACTTTATTTCCGCTTTTCATCTCGTACTTTTTTTTTTGTACTTTGACTTGAACTTGTTCTACACTTTAATGTTGATATTCCTCGTATTTATTTATGGTTGTTCTTCAGTTTCCAGTGCCTTCTTATATACCTGTTATTTACCCTTCGTACATCTGTCCATAACTGTTTCTTACCTTTATCAGTTCCTTGTTTATACCTGTTGTTAACCTTTATGATTTCCTTATTCATACCTGTTGTGCTAACCTGTTTTTTATAGAACCTTATACCCTTGTTGTACAGGCAACTTATATAGTAATGATGCTATAAGGTTGATTTTAAATGGTGTTTTTAATTTCCAAATGGTTTTAAAAGTATTTGAACTGTTTACGATATGATATAGTGTATTGCTTAATAAGTTGCTTGTTTTCCCTATAGTAAATGCCGCCAAAGACCAGAAACACATCAAATTCATCCCAAAATCGTGATACACAAGATCAACCCCCTATGGACCCCACTGTTGCCCAACTTATCCAGTTGTTACAACAACAGACGACTATTTTGACCCAGCAACAACAAAGACCCCCAGTACCCCCAGCGGTCACTTTCAAATCATTTCAAGCGGTTAAACCTCCTGAGTTTAGAGGATCAGTAGACCCGATAGAAGCCAAGTTATGGCTTAAAGAGATGGAGAAAGCTTTCCAGTTAGTAAATGTAAGTGAAGACAAGAAGACAGAATATGCAAGTTATTTTCTAAAAGCTGAAGCTAGTTATTGGTGGGAGTCTACAAAGGTACTACAAGGTGAAGGTGTGATTACATGGGCCNTTCTTAAAACCTTTTACCCCAGATAATTAAAAACATTAACCCTGTAATGAACTTTTCAAATACTTGTGCTTCTAGCAGTAAAACCATGAAAGAAAGTTTTTCATATAATGAATACTAAGACTGGAAATTTTGGAGTATAATTATGGGATAATGATGTCCAGGAATGATTTTCAAGCATGATTTTGAGAAAAGATTTCTAAATCTTATATAATATTGTAAAACTGTTTTAACCTGTATGGTTACTTACTGAGCTTTTGTGGCTCATTCTTTTATTTTCTAACCTCTACAGCTTTTGAGAATCATGGTACGTATTAAGCAGACTGCCAGGAAGAACATGTCTTACATGAATTATACTAGGCTAGCTGAGATTGAACACGTAGGATCGAGACAGAGTTGAAACGAAAAGACTTTGCTAAGTCTTGTATTTTGTTAGTAGATTTTGAGATGCTGTAGAAGTTGTAATAATATTATTTTGTTATTATAAATGTAAATGTAAATGAATGTAGATATGTGCTTGTTTCATACCATTACCTTTAGAGGTCCAGGATAGTAGTCGGGGTCATACATATGCGTATTTTTTGTTATTGTTATATAGGGTGCATGCATATAGAGTGTCAGTGACTCCCCGATCTAGATCCCGGGTCGGGAGGGCGTCACAGATTAGTATCAGAGCTAAAGGTTTTGGTCACTGAAACAAGCCAGGATTAAGTTAAATAAGTAGATCATTTAATAAAGAAGAGAGAGTAATATTAAGATAGGATTAGATAACGAAGAGTGATATAGATGTTAGGATTTCAACTGTAGATTTAAGATGATCTTATCTCCTTTTTGCACTGCATATTATTGCAGGCTCGTGGCATTTATGAGTTACGACCACCCTCTCCTGGTACTTCCTCGAATTCTACTACGGATTCTGATGATGATGCTATAGTCATTTCTAGTTCCGAGAGTGAGGAGGAGCTGATTCCTGAGCCTCTGTTCAGCCTGATCTACCATCAGGGAGTGCCCCACAGTCAGAGAGTGCCCGTGCCCCTCTACGCCGTAGGATCTATAGGCCCGCCATTACCCGATCCTAGTTGCGAGTTCCTGAGCATCCCGTTGAATGGTGGGAGGAGCGGATTAGAGCCGTGGAGGAGGAAGGTCGTCGGCAGTTAGCAGCTAGAGCCTTCACTGATGATGTGGTGGAGCAGGTGAGAGAGTTGACCCGATTGGTTAGCAGATTGTTGGTTAGACTCAGGGCTTCCCGAGACCGGGACCACTGGGGCGACTAGATGTTAGGGTGTTTGAGTGCTTAGATGGGACATCTGTTCGAGCCCTCTAGCACACTCGATCAGACTTTATTTCCGCTTTTCATCTCGTACTTTTTTTTTTGTACTTTGACTTGAACTTGTTCTACACTTTAATGTTGATATTCCTCGTATTTATTTATGGTTGTTCTTCAGTTTCCAGTGCCTTCTTATATACCTGTTATTTACCCTTCGTACATCTGTCCATAACTGTTTCTTACCTTTATCAGTTCCTTGTTTATACCTGTTGTTAACCTTTATGATTTCCTTATTCATACCTGTTGTGCTAACCTGTTTTTTATAGAACCTTATACCCTTGTTGTACAGGCAACTTATATAGTAATGATGCTATAAGGTTGATTTTAAATGGTGTTTTTAATTTCCAAATGGTTTTAAAAGTATTTGAACTGTTTACGATATGATATAGTGTATTGCTTAATAAGTTGCTTGTTTTCCCTATAGTAAATGCCGCCAAAGACCAGAAACACATCAAATTCATCCCAAAATCGTGATACACAAGATCAACCCCCTATGGACCCCACTGTTGCCCAACTTATCCAGTTGTTACAACAACAGACGACTATTTTGACCCAGCAACAACAAAGACCCCCAGTACCCCCAGCGGTCACTTTCAAATCATTTCAAGCGGTTAAACCTCCTGAGTTTAGAGGATCAGTAGACCCGATAGAAGCCAAGTTATGGCTTAAAGAGATGGAGAAAGCTTTCCAGTTAGTAAATGTAAGTGAAGACAAGAAGACAGAATATGCAAGTTATTTTCTAAAAGCTGAAGCTAGTTATTGGTGGGAGTCTACAAAGGTACTACAAGGTGAAGGTGTGATTACATGGGCCAGTTCACAGAGTTATTCTTAGAGAAGTATTTTCCTAGTTTCATGAAGGATCAAATGGAGATTAAATTTTTAGAATTAAAGCAAGGAGGCATGAGTGTGGCAGAATATAAAGCTAAGTTCTCAGAAATGGCCAGGTTTGTACCAGAATTTGTCAATACTGATGTGAAGAAGGCCAAAAGATTTCAGCAAGGCTTGAGGCCATGGATTAGAAGCAGAGTGGCAGTTTTTGAGCTACAGAGCTTTGCTGCAATGGTTCAGAAGGCAATGATTGTGGAAAATGAAAGTGATATGTCTCAGAAGGAAAAGGATAACAAGAAGAGGAAGTTTAGGGCTAGAGAAGAAGGTCAAGGACATAGTAGTTTCAGAAGCAAGTTCAACAAAAGATCGGAAGGTCAGAAAGGTGATTTTCAGCAGTCTAAGAATAGTAACGAAGGACGAGGAAGACAGAATAGTAGAGCCCAAGGTTTCAACCAGCCAAAGGCAACAAGACAATACGTTCCTGAATGTAAGACTTGTGGAAAGAAGCATTCCGGAGTATGTAATAAGCCAAATGTTACCTGTTTCAAATGCAACAGGAAGGGACACTATGCTGTGGAATGTAATAGTCAGACTCAGAATCAAAATCAAAAGTCTGGAATCAAGTGTTACAAGTGTGGCAAGCTAGGCCATATAGCAAGGGAGTGCCAACTTACTCAGCCTACCAATGTTCTCAGGATAGTTGGAACTCCATCGTAATCTTCAGCACCACAATCTAGAGCAAGAACTTTCAACATGTCCCAGAAAGAAGCAATCCAAGATGTGGATGTGATTTCAGGTACACTTCCTTTTAATTCAGTTCAAGCTAGTGTATTGATTGATTCTGGAGCTACTAAGTCTTTTATATCTCAAGAATTTATTGGTAAATTACAATGTGAAGTTCAACCTTTTGAGCAAGCCTTAGTTATAGAAGTAGCCAATCAGGCAAAGATTCCAGTGAGTCAAGTTTGTCCTAAGTGTGATATTGAAATAGGCAGTTGTCATTTTCTCGCTAACTTGATACCTTTTAAGTTAGGTGAATTTGATGTAATCCTAGGAATGGATTGGTTATCAGAGTATAAGGCTCAGATAGATTGTAGAAATAAGAAGTTAAAAGTGAAAACCCTAGAAGGTAAGGAAGTTGAATTTCGAGGCACCAGGAAAGTTAAGAAGTTTCTGAATATCATTCAGGCGAAGAGATTTTTGCGTCAAGGATGTGAGGCTTACTTATACTATGTTGTAGATACTGAGAAGAAGCCAATTCAATTAGAGGATGTTCCTATAGTCAATGAATTTCTCGACGTGTTTCCAGATGAATTGTCAGGTTTACCTCCCGATAGAGAAATCAAATTTTCTATTGATTTGACCCCAGGCACCGAGCCGGTTTCTAAAGCTTCATATAGGATGACGCCAGTTGAGATGAAAGAGTTGGCAAGTCAAATACAAGATCTTTTAGATAAGGGAGTTATAAGGCCTAGTGTGTCCCCATGGGGAACACCAGTGTTGTTTGTAAAGAAGAAAGATGGAAGTATGAGATTGTGTATAGATTATCGAGAGTTAAACAAGTTGACTATCAAGAACAAGTACCCGTTGCCAAGAATCGACGATCTATTTGACCAGTTAAAAGGAGCCGTATATTTTTCCAAAATTGACTTAAGGTCCGGGTACCATCAACTCAAAATTAAACCTGAAGATATATCTAAAATAGCGTTCAGGACGAGGTATGGACACTATGAATTTTTGGTTATGGCTTTTGGATTGACAAATGCTCCGGCGGCGTTTATGGATTTGATGAACAGAGTTTTTAAGAAGTATTTGGATAAATTTGTGATTGTATTTATCGACGACATCCTGATATATTCAAAATCGGAGGAAGAACATGCTGATCACTTGAGAATTTCTTTAGAGATTTTAAGAAAGGAAAAGCTGTATGCAAAGTTTTCTAAATGTGAATTTTGGCTGAAGGAAGTACAATTCTTAGGACATGTTGTCAGCAAGGAAGGCATCAAAGTTGATCCTGCAAAGATAGAAGCAGTGAAGTGGGAAAGACCAAGAACTCCAACAGAAGTAAGAAGTTTTCTGGGATTAGCGGGATACTATCAAAGATTTGTTCAAGATTTTTCGAAGATAGCTACCCCTCTGACCAAGTTGACTAGGAAGAATGAAAAGTTTGTGTGGAATGAAAAGTGTGAAGAAAGTTTCAAAGAACTAAAGCAAAGATTAGTGTCTGCACCAGTGTTGGTATTACCTGACGATCAAGGAAATTTTGTTATCTACAGTGACGCTTCTCACAAAGGCTTGGGATGTGTTTTGATGCAACATGGAAAAGTAATTGCATATGCTTCCAGGCAGTTAAGACCTCATGAATTGAAGTATCCTATACATGATTTAGAATTAGCTGCTATTGTGTTTGCACTGAAGATATAGAGGCACTACTTGTATGGAGAAAAGTGTGAGATTTACACTGATCACAAAAGTTTGAAGTATATCTTTACTCAGAAAGAGCTGAACATGAGACAGAGAAGATGGTTGGAATTGATTAAAGACTACGACTGTACGATTAACTATCATCCAGGCAAAGTGAATGTTGTAGCAGATGCTTTAAGTAGAAAGGAAAGATTGAACATAATGGTTTCATCTGAAGAATTGATCAAAGAGTTTGAGAAATTGGAAATAGAAGTATGTGGTTCTGATTCAGTAGAAGAAATGGTGTATACAATGACTTTTCAGCCAGAGCTGTTAGAAAAGATCAAGAGATGTCAAGAACAGATGATGAGTCAAGACAGAGCCAAGTTGACTGGAGAAGAGTTAAGAAGTCAGAAGGACGGTAAAGGAATCTTTAGGTTTTCCTCACGAATTTGGATCCCTAATGTTCAAGAGCTCAAGAATGAAATTTTGCATGATGCACATAGTTCAAGATACTCTATTCATCCAGGAAGCACAAAGATGTATAAAGACTTGAAGGAAAATTTTTGGTGGCCCAACATGAAAAGAGATGTGGCAGAATGGATCAGTAAATGTTATACGTGCCAGAGAGTCAAAGCTGAACATCAGAGACCTAGTGGATTGTTGCAACCACTAGAGATTCCGGAATGGAAATGGGAGAATCTTGCTATGGATTTTGTAGTAGGATTACCAAGGACGAAGGCTAATCATGATGCTATTTGGGTGATAATAGACAGATTAACCAAGTCAGCGCACTTTCTACCGATTAACGAAAGATATTCACTGGACAAGTTGGTTCATTTGTACCTGAAAGAGATTGTTATACGAAATGGCATTCCTGTATCGATTGTGTCCGACAGAGACCCGAGATTTAATTCTA
Source organism: Oenanthe javanica (assembly GCA_008931105.1). Classification (NCBI taxonomy): domain Eukaryota; kingdom Viridiplantae; phylum Streptophyta; class Magnoliopsida; order Apiales; family Apiaceae; genus Oenanthe; species Oenanthe javanica. The sequence continues at coordinate 21,362 of QRFB01008661.1, forward strand.
GATTCTGGAAGAAGTTTCAAGAATGTTTGGGAATAAAGTTGAATATGAGTACTGCATATCATCCTCAGACAGATGGCCAGAGTGAAAGGACAATTCAGACCATTGAAGACATGCTGAGAGTATGTGCCTTAGATTTTGAAGGAAGTTGGGACGAGCATTTACCGTTAGTGGAGTTTTCATATAACAACAACTTTCATGCCAGTATTGGAATGCCTCCGTATGAAGCTCTGTATGGAAGATGGAATGCCTCCGTATGAAGCTCTGTATGGAAGAAAGTGTAGATCACCAGTGTGTTGGAATGAAGTTGGTGA
>QRFB01008662.1:0-26299 GCA_008931105.1 Oenanthe javanica
TGATATTTGATAAAATACATAATAATATCTTAAAATAGTCAATAAAACACTCTATGAAATCTTTAAATTTTATTAGAATACATAATAGAATACTAAAAATACATGGTATTTTAATAAATAATTCAAGATTCTATTATGTGTTCTACTATTCATATATATTCTAATGTATTCTACTAAGTATTCTAATGATGTATTTAATATTTATTTTATTTTATTTTAGATTCTGTTATGTGTTCTATTATTTTAATTTAATTTTAATATTTTGATATTTGATTAAATACATAATAACATTTTGAAATACATAATAAAACACTCCGNGATTTTGAAATACATAATAAAATACTCCGTGAAATCTTGAAATTTTACTAGAATACATAATAGAATATAAAAAAACATTATATTCTAAAAGAATACTAAAATAGTTGATAAAATACTTTGCGGAATCTTGAAATTTGAAAAATATAATAGAATACGTAATAGAATACTACAAACATAGTATTCTAATAGAATATTTTAAGATTCTATTAAATATTTAATTTTGAAATTTTTATTAGAATACATAATAGAATACTAAATTTTTATTATTTATTGTAAAAGTTATAAAATATAAATAGTACGTAGAATACTAAAAATATTTCATTAAATATGTAATAAAATCTTAAAATATTTAATGAAACACTTAGTGAGTTCTTGGAATTTTATTAAAATACATAATAGAATACTAAGTTTTTTATTTTCTACTTTAATAAATTTTTGAAAAATGAACAATATAATACTAAAAATAGTTGATTAAATATAAAATAAAAACTTAAAGTAGTCAATAAAACATTGAGTGAAATCTTCAAATTTTGTTTTATTAGAATAGATAATAAAATACTAAAATTTTAATATCTATAACTGAAAATATTTGATTAAATATTTAATTGAATCTTAAAATAGTCAATATTACACGTAGTGGAATCTTGAAAATTTATTAGAATACATGACAGAATCTTGACATTTTATTAGAATAGTTAGACTATATAATAGAATATTAAAATTGTATTATTAAGTATAATACATTTTTCAAGAATGCACAGTAGTATACTATTATGAATTTATTATTTAATATTATCAATTAAAATTATTTAATAGCATCGAATAACAGAACACGTACTAGAATTCATTGTTTAATAATAATATAATATTATCAATTTAAAATAAATAAATATAATGTACTTATATTATTAAAATCGAATTGAGTTGAATTATGATTACATGCATATAAAGAAATCAGATATCTAATATAATCAATATTTATATAAGAAAAATATTTGTATTTAATATAAATATTATAATTATATTAAAATTAGTAAGTATTTAGTCAAACGAAAAAATTAGGATAACCAGTAAATGAAAATCAATCAAGTAAGGAAAGCATTTAAATGTACAAGTATTATGATCAATTCATAAATTAAAGGATAATTTATACAAGGCAGTTTATTTATTTGACTATTATATCCTTTTAGTTAAGATTAACTTGTTTTAAAATGATAATAATATCCATTGGATTGAAAATGAATCAACGGATCAAAACAGTACCTTAGTTTTCTCCAAAATCAAGGTTTTCTCTTGAGCAACTCCCTATAAATAAATATGGATGCAAATATAAATAAAGCACATGGAAAACCTATTCATGTACATTTAATTAGGAGAGAATGCCCTAAATAACGAATAATTAAGCGGTAGATGTCCAAAATATCGAGTTTCGGATTTAATGCCCTTTTTACCTACTCACCTTCGCATTCAATATATGCATATACGATGGTTAAATAACAAAGCAAACTCCACCCCTCTCCCTTAAATTAATAGCTCATCTTTCTCTCCCAAATTCTATATTGTATTTAATTATACACTTTCTTAATCATCCCCTATTCAAATAATCACACCATAATATCTCCAACGATACATATAAAAAATAGATAACTATTAATTATTTACGGAATGAGTAATATCTTTCCCGACTTTTGTTTAAAAAATTTCAATTTCATGGTTCGGGATTATATTTGATTTGTGTTTTAAAGAATAATAAATATGATGGTTTATAATTATTAATCTATTATCTATATATAAATAATTGTATTATATGGATCTTGTTGCATCCATGATATTAACTTTTTATTTGAAATTAAGGTTTTGAGTCCTTTTTTATAGAATGTTTTGAGTACTTAATTTGTAATTAGTATAAAAGTTTAGGTTGTATTCACTTGGTGAGAATGAAATGAGGAATGAATGGAATGAAAAATTATAAACAAATTTTATGAAGAAAGAAGAATGTATAAGTGAAATTATTAATAAATATGAGGAAATCTAAATTTTCTATGATGAGAATTGTAGGAAACATGGTGAAAAAATGGAATGAAGCATTACTTTCAAAACATGTGGGTTAGAATTCTAGTTCAAATAGTTTGTAATATAATAAAAGAAGGAATGAAAATTATAAACATTTTCCTTAATCTCACCCAAATAAGAGTACAGATTTGATTCCATTATACCAAAGTGAACACAGCCTTAGAGTTTATAATGAATAGAAATATATGAAGGTGTGCCATGGTGATTTTATCGGCAAAATTTGTGGTGGTGATGATATAAGTGAATTAATGGCATGTTTTGTTTTATATTGGGGTGTTACATATATATATATATATATATATATATATATATATATGTATACAACGTCATAGATACCGAAAAGATTACTACATCACTATGATGCTTGTGTGTAGGTATGATGAAAGTTGATTAGAAAAGAATGGCTCATTCCACTTACGCATTACATTTTATGCGTAATTCAAGATTCACATGCAAGAAATGCACATAAGACTAAGGTTTGCATCCAACAAATGCGAATGTAGCAGAAATAATAACATGGAGGCATGATACTCACACTTATACCATGTGTGTGCTCTCCTTGCATTTCCCGTGTGTAAATAGTTATTTAAAGCACAAGCTTCCGCCAAATGTTATTAATTTTGGATATTTCAAAAAAAAAAAAAAGGAACAAGCTTCCGCCAAATGTTATTTTGAATATTTCTACCTAAAAATATGTTAAATTGGGCATTCACTCATTAATTTGTTAAATTTTTAAAATGATATATCAATATTTTTAATTTTAATTATTAAAATATATAGTGATAGATAGGGTTGCACAAATGGTCAAAACTGGACCGGACCGTCCCGGACCGGATCGAAGACATGAACATTTTAAATGTGTGGACCGAAGACCAGACCGGTTATACTCGGTCTTTGGGACCGGACCGGACCGATATAGACCGGTTAATTATTATTTATATATTTTTTATATCTATAACATATTTATTTGTTGTTATAGATTAAAAACTAGGGTGTATTAATTGCGAGGTGTGTCAGAGTTTGTCGAGTTTTAATGGCTGCACTTGCTTCTGATGTACGGAGGGGGATATGCTTGGGAGAGTCCAAGCCTAAGTTGGACAACAGTGCTTCTGGGAATAACAATGGTGAAAATCTGCGCATGAAGAGGAGTAGTAATAATAAAAGGAGTTTGAGTTACCTAAGGCAAAGGGTCAGATCCATGGATTACTTCTTCGGGATTAGTAGAATGGGCGATTTCGCTGAACGGGCCTAACCATTGAGTGTTGGGGCCTTGAGTTCCAGTGGGAATAATGGTGGTATCGGCGACTTCGGTGGTTTGAGTTCCATCAAGAGGTATCACAGCAGTTGGGTCTCCCGTAGTTAGGATAACGTCTCCATCAATTCTTCATGTTCTTGCCATGATTCATATTCTCTTCCCACAGACGGTGCCAAATACTATAAATTAAAAACTAGGGTGTATTTATTGCGAGGTGTGTCGGAGCTTGTCAAGCTTTAATGACTGCACTTGCTTGTCGGAACTATATCTATTCTTAGCAAGGTCCTTACGTATCTCAAGCGTGTTGAGAATCAAGTCAGACGTAGTTCTAAAAATGAGGGGTTAGACCATTTATATAAACGTTGAGAGTCTTAGAATTATAATAGGTTCAGGAGCCTTGGCGGACGAGGCACCTCCTTGGTGGATATTTCCATGTAGAATACTATTTTCTTGAAGGATTATGTTTCCTTGTAGGAGTTGGTATCTTGAAAGCTTCCTTTCAATAGTTGCTTTTCTGATAGAAGGTCTCAATCAGGCTGATTGATAGCCTTATTTATTAATTATGAAATTAATAAATAATCAAAGTTCTTGGGCCTTAATTATCAGCCCAGGCCCTTGCTAAAATGTCCTAGGTAACATGGTTCAGCCCATATTTGACAACTATGGACTTCTTCAATTGGATCCACATCATGGGCAATCACTACCTTTAATGCTTCATTTAATGCAACATTAATTATGTCTCTAGGGTTATTTTCTATCCCTATCATTTACCCCCCAACTTGTGTAAAGTGTGCAAGACTTTGTAAAAGTTAAGGTTATTGGTCTTGTCATTGAAGTTAGCATTTATAGCTTCTAAGATTTATCCTTAAAGTTTGCCTTGATAGCTTCCAATATCTTGCTGAAATCCATCTTGTCCTCTAGGATATTCATGAATTTCCTTTTAGAGAATTTTTCATGATTTATTTGTACTCTTAGGATATTTATTTTAGAGAATTTCCTTTTATTTGTACTCTTAGGTTTGGACCGGACTGGATCGAAGACCGGATTTTTTTGATTTTGTGGACCAGAGACCGGACCGGATATATTTGGTTCGGTCGGGTTCGGTCCATGAACCGAAAGACCCGGTCCGTTCCAATTTACAGGTTCAGCGCAGAAAGTTGTATAGCCCTAATGATAGCAACCTAACATTTCAGTCCAAAAACATACGCACAGATTATTTAAGATGCGCATATATGTCTTCCTTAATTTTTCAGCTTATATTCTATCTTATTTAAGTTGCAAGTCAACTAAACTTCAATCCAGCTTCAATAATCGCTGTCATATTATTTTTAAAAGAACAAGTGTTGGTTTAACTTAAATGATTAATGTGAGTCAACTTACAAATTGGCTTTTTTTATTCTGAGGAGCACGTATATTCTCTCTTATTTAAGTTGCAAGTCAACTAAATTTCAATCCAGCTTCAATAATCGTTGTCATATTATTTTTAAAAGAACAAGTGTTGGTTTAACTTAAATAATTAATGTGAGTCAACTTACAAATTGGCTTTTTTTATTCTGACGTGCTCCTCTTACGTAACTGGCCGACCACATGTAGCAGGTGGATTCTATTCTAGATTAATGCAAGTGGCATACGAAACGGATGTGATCAATATTACTACAGTGAGTACCGTAAGAAACCAATTATTACAATCTACGTGTAGTTATGTAATTTTACTATTTTAGTCACTCGGATTCTGAAATGACTTCTAGATCATTTGCAAATGGTCTTACATGGTGTGACGATCTGAAAGGATTGGCTGGCAATGGCGGGCATTCTTGTCTTTCTAGCATCCGGATAACATGTTTCATTGAAGGTCTGTCCACCGGATGCCACCCTATGCACCATAGTCCCACAACTGTCAGCTTTTTTGCTACGTGCGAATCTTCCTTTTTCTCTATCTGGATTGCTACGTCTCCACCTTCCTCCAAACGATCAAATATCCATTCAGGAAAGTATGTTTCACTGGTATTTTCCGTTGTGTTATTATTCCTTGCTCCCACCATTTCAAGCAATAACATTCCGGAACTATAAACATCTGACTTGGATGACACCTTACCAAAATTCCTAGAATATACTTCTGGTGCAATATAGCCGATGGTCCCCCTCATCATAGTCATAGACACAATGCTCTGGTCCTTGGAACACAACTTGGCCAAACCAAAATCAGATATTTTAGGATTGAAATTTTGGTCCAGCAAGATATTATGAGGCTTGATGTCAAAATGGAGGATCTGCTGGGCGCACCCTTGGTGAAGATATTCAATTCCTTTAGCAATAATGCCTATAGCGATTTCTTGCAGTTTCTCCCACCCAAGGAAATTATTCTGGTGATTTTTTCCAGAGTACGCGAACTTTTCTAGAGAACTATTTGGTTGGAACTCGTAAACAAGAGCTCGATAGCAGCCATCAGCGCAATACCCCCACCAAACGAACCACATTAACATGGAATATTCGCCCTATAGTTCCCACTTCATTGATAAAATCTTCTCCGTTAGCTTTCGGATCGCTGTTGAGGACCTTAACTGCCACAATAATGTCATTGGTAATTTGGCCCTTGTAGACCGATCCATAACCTCCTTGTCCTAATTTATCACTAAATTGCGTAGTAATCTTCTTAATATCAGCATAGGAGTATCTTGTCGGTTTCATGGCTTTGTAATCCGACAGAAACATTTCGATTTTCCGTTGATCATATTTCTTTTGTCTATATAATCTGATTATATAATTCAGTAATGCTAGGAGGACCAGCACAATAAGAGTAGCGCCTGGAATTAAACCTGCAATAGGCTTAATTGAACCCCGATGCTGACCTGGATGATATAGAGCAAAATATATTAGTTACATTGATTAAATTACAGAGTCCAATCAAAGTTATAACGAAAATACCTCTAGGTAAACATGTAGTACTGTTATCAGCAGTCATGATGTTACTACAATTTGGAGTTGACCAAGTGAAGGCATCCAGCCCATATCCCGGGAGAAGATCCTATGGGAGAGTAGAATTAAAAACCTTGGTACATGAGGTTATGGATGGTCTACTAGTGGTTGAGTAGTCACTGAAATAGTAGACTGGGAAAGCTTGTCCTTGAAGAGATGTGACATTTGTAGAATAGCCGCCAGTGGTAACACTTGAGGGACAGCTGAGAATGATGAAATTGTCATCAGAATACTTAAATTGATAATAATTTCCATATGGTGGCAACATTGATGAGGAAACAAGTTTCAGATTTGTTGTCGAGTAGTACGGGAAAGTATAAGCCTCTACTATTTGTTGAGATGTGTAGTTGATGGAACGAACAGGTACGTCTTTTGAAAGGAGGAGACTGGTTCCTTGGAGTGATGTGTTTGCCAGGTATTGGAAGGGCAGAATAGTTTGTTTTTTATGACAAGAAACTCGAAATTCAGGGTGGCTACAGTGCTCAGGCTGACTGTCTTTCACCCAAAATGGGAACCGAATTTGGGGGCCATGAGGGGAGCATCTAGTGATCCTGCACTCCTCACCTGCAGCTTCTACAATCCCTCTTACTGCAAGCATTAGTATTGCCACGGCAAGATAAACAAATAATTGCACACCCATGGAGCTAATCCACAGATTCTTAAATATTAGAGGATGACAAAAGTAATAACCTCACAAGTTGGTGTGTAGAAGAGATGTATACCAAAAACTGCCGGCCGGTCATGAATTTGACTTGAACTTTTTTATTTATGAACATACGATTAAAGTACATCAGATGATTTGTGTATAATCTATACATTAATTAGTCAGGCAAGAAGTTACGTATAGGGAAGTTTGACATGATATCATAATTTAATATGAGAATAGGGAAGTTTGACATATATTTTAGGTAATTTTCTTACAATATTGAATAAAATAATTGTATTTTAATAGATACATTTTTCTAGTAATATAATTTTTTTGAATCCATAATAATTCAAAACGAGAAGGCGATAAATAAGTTTAAAAATTCGATACTTGCTAAAAATTTATTTAAATTTAATATTTAAAATTTCAAAGAATATTTCATTTTATAAATTAAATTTAGGCTAAAATGTATAAATAATATAATATTAATATATTATTGGATCAACCAAAAAAATTGGGATAATTAAAAGAAGGGGTTAACAAAAATCGATTACAAAAAATTTCTAAGTTCGGTTACAATAATATAGTATATATTTAAGTAAATATATATTTAATTTATAAGTATATTTATATATATATATTAGATCTATTGTTAATAATATTTTAAAATTGCTTAAAACATATAATATTTAGAAATTTATGTTAAATTTAATATGGATAAAAAAAATATAATATTCATGAAATTTGATTGATGAGTTGTAATTTTAAATGAATTAATGGCATGTTTGGGAATATGTATTTAATTTGAAATTCGATTAAATGACATATTAAAATAATTAAACAATTTGGATTTGGAAATTCATTTGAATTCCAAGACATTCAAATTTTTATACAAATTTCAGAATTTGAAATGATAACTCAAATTTTATCATTTGAAATGAAATAAATGTTCTCAAACACAATTTTAAAAAGAATTTAAATGGTGATGAAATTAAAATTTATGAGTAAATTGTATTTGGTATAACTATATCATATAAAAATTATATTATGAATAGAATTTTTAATATAAATATCTCAAATTTAGGCTAAATTTTATATATAATATTGGATTAAAAAAATTGAGATTATCAAAAGATGGTTTTAAATATTTTAGAATTTCTTACTTATGTTTAATATTTTTTATTAGTCTTTTAATATATGTTTTAATTGTCACAAATTGTTTTTTGAATATTTTACAATTTTCTTATTTATATTAAATTCAATAGATATTTGGATATATAATTTAAATAAATTAAAATAAATATTATAATAAACTAATATATTTAAATTTATTAATATTATAAAAGAATTAAGAATTTTAAAATATATAATTAAATTAATAAAAATATATTAAATATTCGTGTATCGCACGGGTTAAAATCTAGTATTATTATAAGCGATCACAAATTTATTTAATAGTTGGTTGGTTCAACGTAAGTGCTTTCTAAAAAAAAATACATATATATAATATATATAATTTATAATATAATAATATAATTGTTTAGATCGAATACAATTCTAATAAATATAATTGATTTAATTATCTCAATTTCATTATCGTTTAAACTCTTTAAACTATATTAAAATTATAAATTATTATTTGTTATAAAATCCTATTAAAATATTTAAAATATTTAAACATGGGCAGGAGGAGATTGTCCTCAAATCTCTGTTTAGTGTGCGTATTCATCTATACATTGACTGGATATTAATTTTCCTATTTGAATTAATCTTTGGTGCGTTCGTATTCATCTTTACATTGACTGAAAATTGATGCGTTCGTATTCATCTTTACATTGACTGGATATTAATTTTCCTAATGTTTGAATTAACCTTTGGTGCGGTTTCAACGTCGCAAGTCAGTTTTTTATTTTCCTAAATCTGATGTGTGAGGGCCTAGCAAACATTGACTTCAACATCACTCAATTACTTATTTACTTGTTGATAGCTTAGAAATTACTTGTTAATATCTTGGAAATTCCAACTTGGAAATAAAATATCCACTCTCAAAAAATATTTTAAGTTCTGAACTATTTTGATGGCTTGTTGATGAACTAATGGCTTGTTGATAACTTGGAAATTACTTGTTAATATCTTGGAAATTATAGCTTGGAAATAAAAAAATCCCTTTGAAAATATATGCGAAGTCCTAAAACTATTTATTGGAAAAAGCTCTCCTCTCCAAGAATACATCAAGTCCTCAACTATATTGATTAAATACCTTAAGTTTTTTATTTTTAAAATGATGAATTATTATCATTTTATTAGATTTGTAAGAGGGTTACTTGCTTGTTATGTTACTCTTTTCTTACAAATCTTAATATTATTTTTAAGGTTTAAGAATTGTGACGAATTTATCAATTTGGTATAGTATTATATTATTTTTCATATTTGCTTTTGCTAAGTTTAACTGTTATTTAATATTTAATTATGAATGAATTCGTAAATTTGGTATATCTTGTCATTGTCACTATCCGGTACATGATCAATATATCCTCATCTTGATATTCATGAGAGTTTATAATAAAAAGAGTTATTAACAACTTAACTATCCAAATTTTGAACGTTTGTATACAATGACCACGAAAAGACAACAGTTCAATCATTTTGATATTTCGATTGTACACATTAATCATAAATCACATCAGTTTAACTGGAAATTAAGATAGTGCATAGGCATTCATGCAATAAAGAGTGAAAACATTAACAAGACACATGGACAATTTAATCATCTGGGTTATGGGAAAGGTTCCATTAAACATTATAGCATAAAACTTAATCTTTAATATGATCATATAAAAAAAAGAACAAATCCACACAAAACACTATACTTTTTTGGTAAAATTTTGTAGGTTAAAGATTAAGTATAACTGATTTCAGGTGTGATTAATTCGAGTGAATAAATCAAAAACAAGAACAAAGTAGAAATTGACAAGAACAAAGAAAAAATAAGACACATGCGATTGGTGACGCGTAAAATCTCTGTTGAGAGGTAAAAAATCGCGGGTAGAACCTTACCCAGCCAAATGTGATCCACTATAATGATGTAGCAACGATTACAAGTGAAGAAAATGAAGATACAAAGTATAAAATTGGGAAATTATGCAAGGACGGCAAGTGACTATGCTGAAGACGACAACTGTACTCTAGTGGTAGTGGTAGAGTAAAAGTGTATGTGACGTGTGTTGTAAATCTCATGATAATGTGTTGATATATTGATGTATTTATCTCCATTTGCACGTGCCTAGCTTTTAAGAATAATTATCTCCATGATCCAAATCTTTAGGGATAAGGTAGCAACCCCCTCCTAAAATTCAGGGACGGTTATTGACTCCTTCAAACTGCTGTTGAGTTCATGTCAAGTAGCTCTATTCCCGTCGTGTCGATTCAAGTTAATGTTGAGTCTTCTTATGTTCCTATTTGATCGGGTCAACTGTTGACTTAGCCTTTTTGAACGTTGCAGGTAGTTTGAAATCAAACTTATAGTGTTGCTCATTGTCAATATCTCCACGTCATCGTATGTCTGTCGTCATGATAATGTATTTGACCTCTATATGTATTTATTTAACAAAACTAGTGACTTTTGTGATCCTTATAATACAAATTAGTGATTTTTATAATACAAATTTGTAATTTATCTGATATAAATTAGTGATTACATTTCGATCTGGTAACAAATGTAATATAAATTTGTGATTAATTTTGAAGTCGTTGGAATATAGCACATATGGTATACAAACTCATCGTTAAGAGATGGAGAAAAATGTGGTGATGTTAGATTTTAAAAAAAGTTCACCATTTAACGGGAAAATCAAATTAAAAATGCGATAATGATAGTTTTTAATTTCTAGTCAAAGTTAGGGGGTGTATTCGATCCAGATTTTAAAGTATTATTTTTAATTTATTGATTTTTTTTATTGTATTTGATTCAAGATTACACGCAAAATTGATAGATTATATACATAATTCATATAGTCTGCGTTAAATCCAGCAGAATCTCTCATACTGGAGAAAGATTTTAAAACATCAAAAATATACAGAAAAATCCAATATAATCCATGGATATTTAAAATCCATCACGTTAATAAGTTTTTGAATACCCCTAGATTTTAATTAATTAATAATAATTCATGTTGAATACTACAGGATTTTAAATCATTGATTAAAATCCTGATTGAATACCCCGGATTTTATTTTAAAATCCTGATTGAATACCTCAGATTTTAAAGTATTATTTAAAATTCTAATTGAATAACCGAGATTTTTAAAATAAAAAAAATGATGCAGAATCCAGAATTAAACCCCTTGGTTTCTACTGGAGTGACGCCCTGTATAAACATCTGTTCTTGGACTAGAGTTGTAGACATTAATTTTTGGTGTATAGCTATCTGGATATTAAGTCAAAGAAAGAAGAATATGGGCAGGAGGAGATTGTCCCCAAATCTGTGTTTAGTGTTGGTATTCATCTTGACAATATGTTGTTTTTACCCATGCTGCTTAGCTGCAGCCTCTCCTTCTTCTTGCGGTAATATTCTAAACATAACCTGTCCTTTTACTCTGAAAGGTGATCATCACAAATGTAAAGCTTCTTCTTTCCTCTTCACCCGTCAGCTGTCCTGCGTCGATAATCGAACCATCTTATACTTGCTTCCTGATAAGCACGAATATTATGTAGAGGACATCAATTATGATAATCATACGATCAGAATTGTTGATCCTGGACTCCAAAAGAATAACCTTTCTTCTCTCCCCATTTATTCCATCTCACAGGACGACCTATCTGACTATTATGATGACTATTTAAGAGACCTTAATGAACCTATTACAATGATAGAATGTCCGTCCCCTGTAATTTCTACCCCAAACATTACATACATCAATTTTACTTCACCAAATTCTTCTTCCTCTGCTTTAGTATTCGGAAAGCATTTAGTCTATTCTTACGCCTATGCAGTAGCTGGACCACTCCGTTTATTACAACTGGAGGACGATTGTAGGATTGGCAAGGTGGCTTGGGCCTCACCCAAGTCTAATATTAGTATGGTTTTCCATAATTTTTCTGAAATTCACAGTGCAATGGTTTATGGATTTCAACTCTCTTGGAAATACTTCTTCTGCTTAAAGTGTGACAGATCTCATAAGGGAAGAGCCTTTTGCGTTACTTATAAACTGGATTATCCTAGTTGGACTTGCGAACTATATGATTCACTGGATTGCAACCCATTTCACATAAGCTCATACAATCATCTTACAGCTACTTGTGAGTACAAAACTTAGCCCTGTCAGTTACTTCCAAATCCAAGATTTAATTTCACTAATCTTTTTCAAATAACTAGGATATTACAACTTTCTACTCTCTTTTTGAGACGTGCTTATTTGGATAGTTTCTCAAATATATACTAATTGAGTTTTTCGTCAACTATATAGGCATAGGCCGCAACTTTAGTCCTGTAACCAATATTTTGAAAAGTGAGTATTCCGATTTTTGGTTTAACTGAGACATTCAAAGTTTTATATGTATTTTTGTTGACTCTGTTTATCTGTCTGTTGCCCAACAGGAAAAAAGACCAAAGAAGTAATCGGTAAGATGCTTCTCTTTCGATTTTTTATTTTCCTTTTGTACTTTAAGTTTAAGGTATATTCGTTTTTGCTAACTTATATCTTTGAATTATCTGTTTCTGTTTTTTTCCTAAACAATTTGTTAAATTTGCAGGAATAATGTTTGCTGCAAGATTTCTGTTAGGGATAGCATTTTTGCTGGCTTTGATAGTTTATAGAGCTAGGAGAAGGCATCTATCGATGTATGACACCATTGAGGATTTTCTTCAAGCACAAAACAACTTGATGCCCATAAGGTATGCGTACTCAGATATTAAGAAGATCACTAATAATTTTAGAGATAAGCTGGGTGAAGGAGGTTTTGGCACTGTGTATAAAGGAAAGCTTCGTAGTGGCCTTTTCGTAGCAGTAAAGATACTGGGTAAGTCCAAGGCTACTGGGCAAGAATTCATCAATGAAGTTGCTACCAGCGGAAGGATTCATCATGTCAATGTGGTGGAACTCATTGGTTTTTGTTTTGAAGGCCCGAAACGTGCTCTAATTTATGACTTCATGCCTAATGGATCTTTGGAGAAATACATTTTCCATAAAGAAGGAACAGAAGAAGAAATGATTTCCTTGAGTTGGGAAAAGATGTATGAAATTTCCCAGAAGGTAGCAAGTGGAATTGACTACTTACATCGAGGTTGTGACATTCAAATTTTGCATTTCGACATAAAGCCTCATAACATTCTTCTTGATAAGAATTTCAATCCAGTCATTTCCGATTTCGGACTTGCAAAATCATATGACACGGATGACAGCATCGTAACTCTCACTGCAGCAAGAGGAACAATGGGCTACATGGCTCCTGAGATGTTTTACAAAAACATTGGTGGGATTTCGTACAAAGCAGATGTTTATAGTTATGGAATGTTGCTGATGGAAATGGCTGGCCGAAGGAAGAATTTAAATCCATTTGGAAATTACTTGTTAATATCTTGGAAATTATAGCTTGGAAATAAAAAAATCCCTTTCAAAATATATGTGAAGTCCTAAAACTATTTATTGGAAAAAGGTCTCCTCTCCAAGAATACATCAAGTCCTCAACTATATTGATTAAATACCTTAAGTTTTTTATTTTTAAAATGATGAATTAATATGATCATATAAAAAAATGAACAAATCCACACAAAACACTATACTTTTTTGGTAAAATTTTGTAGGTTAAAGATTAAGTCTAATTGATTTCAGGTGTGATTAATTCGAGTGAATAAATCAAAAATAAAAAAAAAGTAGAAATTGACAAGAACAAAGAAAGAACAAGACACATGCGATTGGTGACGTGTAAAATCCCTGTTGAGAGGTAAAAAATTGCGGGTGGAACCTTACCCAGTCAAATGTGATCCACTATAATGATGTAGCAACGATTACAAGTTAAGAAAATGAATATACAAAGAATAAAATTGGGAAATTATGCAAGGACGGCAAGTGACTATGCTGAGGACGACAACTGTACTCTAGTGGTCCACTAGTGATAGAGTAGAAGTGTATGTGACGTGTGTTGTAAATCTCATGATAATGTATTGATATATTGATGTATTTATCTCCATTTGCACGTGCCTAGCTTTTAAGAATAATTATCTCCATGATCCAAATCTTTAGGGATAAGGTAGCAACCCCCTCCTAAAATTCAGGACGGTTATTGACTCCTTCAAACTGCTGTTGAGTTCATGTCAAGTAGCTCTATTCCCGCCGTGTCGATTCAAGTTGACGTCGAGTCTTCTTATGTTCCTATTTGATCGGGTTAACTGTTGACTTAGCTTTTTGAACGTTGCAGGTAGTTTGAAATCAAACTTATATTGTTGCTCATTGTCAATATCTCCACGTCATCGTATGTCTGTCGTCATGATAATGTATTTGACCTCTATATGTATTTATTTAACAAAACTAGTGATTCTTATAATACAAATTATTGATTTTTATAGTACAGGAAAATCCAATATAATCCATGGATATTTAAAATCCATCACGTTAATAAGTTTTTGAATATCCCTAAATTTTAATTAATTAATAATAATCCAAGTTGAATACTACAGGATTTTAAATCATTGATTAAAATCCTGATTGAATACCCCGGATTTTAAAGTATATTTGAAAATCCTGATTGAATACCTCAGATTTTAAAGTATTATTTAAAATCCTAATTAAATACCCCAGATTTTTTAAATAAAAAAAATACGGCAGAATCCAGAATTAAACCCCTTGGTTTCTGCTGGAGTGACGCCCTGTATAAACATCTGTTCTTGGACTTGGTAGGAGTTGTAGACATTAATTTTTGGTGTATAGCTAACTGGATATTAAGTCAAAGAAAGAAGAATATGGGCAGGAGGAGATTGTCCCCAAATCTCTGTTTAGTGTTGGTATTCATCTTCACAATATGTTGTTTTTACCCATGCTGCTTAGCTGCAGCCTCTCCTTCTTCTTGCGGTAATATTCTAAACATAACCTGTCCTTTTACTCTGAAAGGTGATCATCACAAATGTAAAGCTTCTTCTTTCCTCTTCACCCGTCAGCTGTCCTGCGTCGATAATCGAACCATCTTATACTTGCTTCCTGATAAGCACGAATATGTAGAGGACATCAATTATGATAATCATTCGATCAGAATTGTTGATCCTGGACTGCAAAAGAATAACCTTTCTTCTCTCCCCATTTATTCCATCTCACAGCACGACCTATTTGATTATTATTATTATTATTATTATTTCGAATTAAGAGACCTATTGGTTTTTGTTGTGAAGGCCCAAAACGTGCTCTAATTTATGACTTCATGCCTAATGGATCTTTGGAGAAATACATTTTCCATAAAGAAGGAACAGAAGAAGAAATGATTTCCTTGAGTTGGGAAAAGATGTATGAAATTTCCCAGAAGGTAGCAAGTGGAATTGACTACTTACATCGAGGTTGTGACATTCAAATTTTGCATTTCGACATAAAGCCTCATAACATTCTTCTTGATAAGAATTTCAATCCAGTCATTTCCGATTTCGGACTTGCAAAATCATATGACACGGATGACAGCATCGTAACTCTCACTGCAGCAAGAGGAACAATGGGCTACATGGCTCCTGAGATGTTTTACAAAAACATTGGTGGGATTTCGTACAAAGCAGATGTTTATAGTTATGGAATGTTGCTGATGGAAATGGCTGGCCGAAGGAAGAATTTAAATCCATTTGTGGATCATGTTAGCCAAATTCACTTCCCTTCATGGGTATATGACCAATTCAACGAAGGAAAAGAGCTTGAGATTGAAGATGCAACAGAGGAAGAAAGGACGTTGGTAAAGAAGATGATAATAGTAGCATTATGGTGTATACAAATGAAGCCTAGTGAGCGTCCTTCAATGAACAAAGTTATTGAAATGCTGGAAGGAAATCTTGAACAATTGGTAATGCCTCCTAAGCCTTTTCTTTATCCACCACAAGAGGATCCAGCTGAGGAGAACAACTCCACTCATTCTTCCCTCAGTTTACTGCAAGCTGAGGAATGAATGCTTTACTCGAGTTTTATTCCATTGCTATATCATAGGCTTTTCGAACCTTTGTATAATATACAATAAAAGAATTGTCATTATAAGCGTGTAGTGCATCTGTGCATGTCTTTAAGTAAATTGCTGCATTCTACATTGTATCCAACTGTGCACTGGTCCTTGGAACAAAACTTGGCGACACCAATATCAGATATCTTTAGGATTGAAATTTTGGTCCAACGAGATATTATTGAGTTGCTTGTGTCAAAGTGGAGGTTCTTCTGGGTACGAAGATTTTTAAATCCTTTAGCTTTACCTACCGCAATTTCTTGCATTTTCTCCCACCCATAAAAATATTGTTGTGATTTTGACCAGAGTGCTTGAACTTTTTTAAAGAATTATCATGGATTTGAAATTTTATAAAGTTCAGAGCACTTGTTCTGCATAACACACTACTATTATTGGTAGCAGTGAAAGATAGCAGACTTAAATTTGTGGTAACGCATTTACGACACCGCAGAACTTGAAGCAATACAACGGAACGCTGCTCTAATGGATTAGCTAGTCCTCTAATGCTCAAGACTTGAAGAATGAAAATTGTATTTTTATTATAATTGCACCTAGATAATAGTAGTTATTATGCCTTTATGGTCTAATAACTTGGGGATAACTACAGAAGAAACATACAAAGTCATGAACCTGAACTCAACTTCTTTGAGGCCACTACTATGTTCTAAACAATCAAATTAAATTTCCTTGATTTTTTATTTTCATGAATTATTTTTTAATGTGACAGTTGAGCAAAGTAACTGCAATGTTTCCATTTTGCTTAATTTAATGAATTAGCAACTTGAAAATTAAATTTGCTATGTAGTTCAGTTTAGAACCAGATCGTCATCATTGGTCTTGCAAATCATATAGCACAATGCAGCACAGGATTGCAACCCTTTTCATCTAAGCTCATACCATCTTTCAATTTCATGTGATCAGCACAAAACTTAGCCCTTTCAGTGACTTACAAACCCAAGATTTAATTGCATTGATAATCTTCTTCAATAACTAAGAAGTTAGGAAGTAGTCCTCAGGGAAGATTAATGTTTTTGCTCACATGTACAGCACAATGCTCATTCATCACAATCTTCCGTAACACCGTAAACATTTTAAACTTTGATAATTCCTTTGTTGTCCACGGGAGGATCATCAGTTGATAGTATATAACCGACTTGTGTTACTTGGAGTGGGCCGAGCCCTACTTCACTTTATACACAGTACGAGCCGAATTACAAACCCAAGATAGAGCCTGTCCAGTGAAATATATTTTGCCTATATCTATCTATTATATTTTGCATTATTTTTTAAAATTAGTGTAATCGTTAAATATATATTTTCAAATATTCACACTCTACATCATTAATTTTAAACAATAATATATATTTAAATAAAATATAAAATATATCTCTAATTTTAAAAATTACGCGTGCCCTATACGAGTGTAAAAGCTAGTATATGTTGAATAGGAGAGGAAGAAGCTATCGAAGAAGAAGAACTCACATTTGTTGCTTGCATTTTATCACCTCCCTTGTTTATCAGGTGTTACTTGCATATAAAATAATGAATTCCCATAATTCTTCACTTTTCAGTCCTTTTACCGGTTCGACAGAGGTAACCAACCCTATAGTTGATTACATAGTAGCCAATGTACCGGCAGGTCATCTGACTCCCTGAAATTTTAGAAACAAAATTTTTATATGTATATTTTTTAAGAATAGGTATTTATAGCCGTAAAGGATGGAAGAGGTTGTAATTAAGTTTGTGCTGAAGCATATAACGATGGTTAATCAGTTTTGGTTTCGGTTTTAGGTTCAAACCAATCCGATAAAAATCAAATTGAACCGATTATTAAAATAAATATTATATATAACATTTATCAATTTTTATAATATACACTATATATAATTATATATATATATATATATATTAGATAATAAAATATAAATAGTTTTCAGCTTAACTAATGGGCCGTTAAACTGCACTCGACAGTCCTGTAGATAACTGTTAACTAATACTCGTAGTCGATGGTCTGGTAGGTCAGAGCTTTGAAGGTGTAAACAAGTAACAACACAATACAGACTATGAAGGTTGCAACCAGCCAAGCATGCTCTTCCATTCCTGCCGATTGTGTTTTTAATTTCAATTTATCACAGATTGATTGGCCTTTTGTTATTTATTATAAATTTTGTATGCTAATTTTGTAAGGATAAATAATGTAATTTTAGATTTTATATATTTCTCAATTAAATATTTTTTTCAATTTTATTGGGACGGTTTTATAACTGAAACCGAACCGATTGTAATCGAACCGAGACTTTTGAAACCGAAATTGAACCGTTTCGGTTGCAGTTTTTAATTTTAAAAATTGAGGATATTCGGTTTTGGTTTTATCCTAAACCGTGAAATTTTTTACTCTACTCTGCAGAACAAAAATTTTATTTGCATAACTATGATAAAAAAAAAATATCAAAACATTTGTTTTGCATTTTTTATTATGATTCCGTAAAATCTAATAAAAAAATTTGCGATTCTTGCACTAAAAAGTTTTCACTTGTTGGGGAGAAGAAATTTCTTTTTAAGAAAAAAGAGTGGTAGAAGTTAAATATAAGAGAAATATGTATATTAGTTATTTTATTTGAATTATCTGGCTTATCCAATCCATAGTGTATTTTATCCATAAATGAATAGAATAAAATGAATTTAATTGGTGACCTCAAATATTAGTTTACTAAAATATGAATGCAAATATAAATAAAGCACTTGAAAAATTATATATATATATATAATAATCAAATAAGAAATAATTTAAAATGAGAAATAGAAAATTAGATTTTAACCACGTATTTAATTTTAATCTAACGGTCCAAAGATGCAACCACACACAAATTAAATGTACACTCACATACAAAATCCACTTAATCCCCTTCATTTTAAATTTAATTTTCCCATTAATTGATGAACTTTTTTTCAAATCTAATTTCACCATATTTTTCTCCATCTCTCAACGATCAGTTTCCGTACATATGTGTTATATTCCGATGGAT
Source organism: Oenanthe javanica (assembly GCA_008931105.1). NCBI lineage: Eukaryota > Viridiplantae > Streptophyta > Magnoliopsida > Apiales > Apiaceae > Oenanthe > Oenanthe javanica. Next base: position 19,476 of record QRFB01008662.1, read on the forward strand.
TTTCTTTTTCTGGTAATCTCTATTATTTTAGGTGAACCCACTGTATATAAGTTAATGATTAATGTAATATTAAATACTGATTTGTGTGATATTAATTACTGATTTCTGTAATATAATTTAGTGATTTTTATTATATTAAATATTGAATTCTATAATATTAATTATTGATTTATGTAATATATTTTCATAATAAAAATATATTCTATTATATTTATTATTTACATTAAAAACATAAATTTTAAATAATTAAAGTATAGTATAAAATACTAATTTCTGTAATATTAAATACTAATTTCTGCAATATTTAGTGTAATAAAATTATAGACCAAATTTGGTCAACAACACTTAACACCACGGAAGGGGCACGTGCGGCACTAGCGGGGGAGGGGGTCGTTTTTTTCAAGGTTAGACCACGTATGCATATGTGAAGTTTGTATATGTGGGCTAGACTTGTTAAGTGAGCCGGGTATTTTTTAATTTCCATTTAAATTATTTCTTATTTGAATAAAACTATATATATATATATATAATTATTTATGTAAATATAAATAAAACACATGAAAAACCTATTTATTCACATTTAATTAGGAGAGATGTCCAAAATACCAGAGTTTCGGATTTAATGCCCTTTTTACCTACTCACCTTCGCATTCAATATATGCGTATACGATGGTTAAATAACAAGGCAAACTCCACCCCTCCCTTGAATTAACAGCTCATCTTTCTCTCCCAAATTTTATATTGTATTTAATTATACACTTTCTTAATCATCCCCTATTCAAATAATCACACCATAATATCTCCAACGATACATATCAAAAATAGATAACTATTAATTATTTAGGGAATGAGTAATATCTTGCCCGACTTTTGTTTAAAAAATTCCAATTTCATGGTTTGGGGTTATATTTGATTTATGTTTTTAAAGAATATGAAATATGATGGTTTATAATTATTAATCTATTATCTATATATAAATAATTGTATTATATGGATCTTATTGCATTCATGATATTAACTTTTTGTTTGAAATTAAGGTTTTGAGTATTTTTTTTTGATAGAATGTTTTGAGTACTTAATTTATAATTAGTTTAAAAGTTTAGGTTGTATTCACTTGGTGAGAATGAAATGAGGAAGGAATGGAATGAAAAATTATAAATAAATTTTATGAATAAAGAAGAATGTATGAGTGAAATTATGAATAAATATGATGAAATCTAAATTATATATATATAATTTATATATATGACATCTGGGGACAAGTCACCTCCTTGATAGCAACTCTGTGGGATCATCCCTAAGAGTTTCCCTCCTTCTTTCTCGAGGGATTTCCATCTAGCTCTATGACATCTGGGGGCTTCAAGCCTTGGGGCTGACCTTGTTTCCTGTCGACCCAAGCTTTTCTTTAACTCTTTGAGTTCAGCCTCATAGGAAGCAATTTTCTCTTTCAATGTCCTATGGGTTCCTTGCCAAGCCTCCTTCTTCTAGGATTGACATTAGTGCCTTCAGAGCTTTCATCATCAGTTGAATATGGCCCTGAGAAATCACAAACTCCTTCTCTACGCCCATAGCTTTGTGGGGGTTCCAACCCTCTGATATACGGAGGGGGATATGCTTGGGAGAGTCCAAGGCTAGATTGGGCAATAGTGCTTCTGGGAATAGCAACAGTGGAAATTTGTGCATGAGGAGGAGCAGTAACAATAAAAGGAGTTTGAGTTACCTGAGGCAAAGGGTCAGATCCATGGATTACTTCATCGGGATTAGTAGAATGGACGATTTCGTTGAACGGGCCTAGCCTGCGGCAATAATGGTAGTAGCGGGGAGGAATCACAGTAGTTGGGTCTCCCGTAGTTGGGATAACGTCTCCATCAGTTCTTTGTATTCTTGTCATGGTACATATTCTCTTCTCACAGATGGTGCCAAATGTTATAGATTAAAAATTAGGGTGTATTTATTACGTGGTGTGTTGGAGCTTGTCGAGCTTTAATGACTGTACTTGCTTATCGAAACTATCTCTGTTCTTAGCAAGGTGCCTACGTATCTCAAGCGTATTGAGAATCAAGTCAGACGTAGTTCTAAAAATGAGGGGTTAGACCCTTTATATAAACGTTGAGAGTCTTAGAATCATAATAGGGTTAGGAGCCTTGGCAGACAAAGCACCTCTTTGGTGGATATTTCCATGTTGAATACTGTTTCCTTGAAGGATTATGTTTCCTTGTAGGAGTTGGTATCTTGGAAGCTTCCTTTCAATAGTTGCATTTCTGATAGAAGGTCTCAATCAGGCTGATTGATAGCCTTATTTATTAATTACGAAATAAATAATTAAGGTTCTTAGGCCTTAATTATCAGACCATGGGCAACTAGAATGTCCTAGGTAACATGGTTCATCCCGTATTTGACAACTATGAGATTCTTCAATTAGATCTACATCATGGGCAATCACTACCTTTAATACTTCATTTAATGCAACATTAATTATGTCTCTGGGATTATTTTCTATCCCTATCATCTGCCCCCAACTTCTGTAAAGTGTGCAAGACTTTGTAATAGTTAAGGTTATTGGTGTTGTCATTGAAGTTAGCCTTTCTAGCTTCAAAGATTTATCGTTAAAGTTTGCCTTGATAGCTTCCAATATCTTGCTGAAATCCATCTTGTCCTCTAGAATATTCATGAATTTCCTTTTATAGAATTTTTCATGATTTATTTGTACTCTTAGGTTTGGACTGGACCGGATCGATGATCAGATTTTTTTTGATTTTGTGGGCCGGAGACCGGACCGAATATATTCGGTTCGGTCTGGCTGGTTCTTGAATCGAAAGTCCCAGTCCGGTCCAATTTACAGGTTCAGACAGGAAAGTTATGCAGCTCTAATGATAGCAACCTAACATTTAAGTCCAAAACGTACGAACAAATTATTTAAGATGTGCATATATGTCTTCCTTAATTTTGCAGCGTATATTCTCTCTTTTAAATAGTATATATAAAAAGTTGCAAGTCAACTAGACTTCCATCCAGCTTCAATAATCATTGTCATATTATTTTTAAAAGAACAAGTGTTGGTTTAACTTAACTAATTAATGTGAGTCAACTTACAAATTGGCTTTTTCTATTCTGACGTGCTCCTCTTAAGTAACTGGTCGGCCACATGTAGCAGGTGGATTATATTCTAGAGTAATGTAAGTGGCGTACGAAACGGATGTGACTAATATTACTATAGTGAGTACCGTAAGAAACCAATTATTACAATCTATATGTAGTTATGTAATTTCACTATTTTAATCACTCAGATTCTAAAATGACTTCTAGATCATTTGCAAATGGTCTTACATGGTGTGACGATCTGAAAGGATTGGGTGGCAATGGCGGGAATTCTTGTCTTTTTAGCATCCGGATAACATGTTTCATTGAAGGTCTATCCACCGGATGCCACCTTATGCACCATAGTCCCACAACTGTCAGCTTTTTTGCTACGTTCGAATCTTCCTCTTTCTCCATCTGGATTGCTATGTCTGCACCTTCCTCCAAACGATCAAATATCCATTCAGGAAAGTATGTTTCACTGGTATTTTCCATTATGTTATTATTCAATGCTCCCACCATTTCAAGCAATAACATTCCAAAACTATAAACATCTGACTTGGATGACACCTTACCGAAATTCCTAGAATATACTTCTGGTGCAATATAGCCGATGGTCCCCCTCGTCATAGTCATAGACACAATGCTCTGGTCCTTGCAACACAACTTGGCCAAACCAAAATCAGATATTTTAGGATTGAAATTGTTAGAAAATGGAAAGTTTAAGACATATTTTATATATGTTCTTGATGTAATTTCTGGAAACTAACTAATGGAAGTTGTTCCTTGATATGAGGACTTAAACTTTCATGTTTTGGATCTAAGACATTTTTTTGTGTAATCCATACATAAATTGAGTTGAAGTTGCTTGCTTAAAATGGGTTAAATGAGTTTACATGATTAATTAATTTAATTATGATATTAAATATTATTTTAATATGAATATTGAGTCAGTATGTAATCATCAGAGTATAGGCTGGGTCAGAGTTTATACAAACTTTGATGGACTAGCTCATTGACAAACTCTGATGTATGTAATCATTAGAGTATAGGTTGGGTCAGAGTTTATACAAACTCTGATGGACTAGCTCATTGACAAACTCTAATGTACGTAATCATCAGAGTATTGGCTGGGTCAGAGTTTATACAAACTCTGAAGGACTAGCTCATTGACAAACTCTGATGTATGTAACTCATCAGAGCATAGGCTGGGTCAGAGTTTATACAAACTCTGATGGACCATATAGTCTGGTGGGCTGGGTCAGAGTTTATTAAACTCTGATGGACCAGCTTATCAGAGTTTATCAGTAAATCATGATGGAATAATCAGAGTTTGGTAAACTCTGATGGAACTGTCCTGATCAGAATTTAGCTAGACTCTGATGGCTGTTATGAATTTGCTGATTCTGTAATATATTATATTAAATACAGTTTAAGTTAGAATAATTATTTTTAATTAACATTTTATCTACTGTTACGTTTTATTGTATTATATAAATAGAAAAATGTTGGAGATAAAATATAGACAAGTTTTGACACAAGTCTGAAAAACCCTAGCAGCCATATTCTGTATCTCCTACACACATATTCATACAGTATATACATAGGTCTTCTGGGTGAACTGAGGTGCAGGTCACTGTTGAGTGCTACGTATCAGTGGATGAAGTACTCTGTGTTGTTTTATCCTGGAAGTGATATTGCTGCAACCCAACACAGCGTAGTGGGGCAATTATCTCTTCAAGAATAGTCAAGACTTCTTGCAAGGCTTGGCGACTCAGTTGTTCTATTGGTTCTATCAGTGTATGCATAAAGCTTCTGTTAGAGCTAAGTTTTCTATCTTTTATCTCGCATTTACAATCACTAATAAATATTCTGTTTGCCTTCATGTTTGTTTCGTAAATGGTATATGCCTGTTCTTGTTAATGCTCATCCCATTGTTATTTTTAGTTTTATATTTACCCAAAAATCTTGAACAGATAATCGTGTTAGATATTGTAATTAACAAGATGGTTAACGAAATTGAAACTCATGTTACTGGTTCTAAGTCTGGGGTTACTGCTATTGCCATTGATTGGGCTACTTACCGTTTCCCATAACCTATTAATCTGTTTGGGATGCCTGATAAGTTCAGCGGTGGTGCTGGCTTTTCTCACTGGCAGAAAAAGATGAAGCTGTGGTTAACGGTTAAGGGTCTATGGATGGTGATGCAGTATGATCCTCCTGTTGTGAATCAAGAGCAGGCTGACTCTGTTAAGGTTTATGCTTTGTGGGCTGAAAAGGAAGGAGTGGTAAGGGCTGCCATTTTGACAGTTTTAGCAAACACTTTGTTCGATATTTATTCATCGGATGCCTTCACTGCTAAACTCTTATGGAAGAAGCTGGATCAAACCCATAATACTGACTCTTAGGCTCTGGAAAAGTATAGTGTGACAAGATTTCTTGATTTCAAGTTGGTGGATACAAAATCCATGACTGAGCAGGTGCACAAATTTGAGATGTTAGTTCATGGTTTGAAGGAGTCTGGAATGGACCTTCCTGAGAAGTTTCAAGTCATGTTGGTGATTGAAAAGCTCCTAAAGTCTTGGGAAGAATTTGATCTCTCCCTAAAAAGATAGAAATGAGAGATCATCTGGACTAACTTGATGTTAGACATCTCTGTGAAGGAACAACACATGTCCAAACATGGACATATGATGCCTGCTGAACATGGGAGTTCGAAGGTGAACATAGTGACTGTAGGACAGAAAAGAAAGTCCGTCACTAAGAAGGAAAAAACTAAGCCTAAAAATGACAAGAACAAGGCTAAGAAACCAAAGGCAAACAAACCATGGACCTAATATTACATATTTGTACCGATATTACTCTTTTTGTATCTTATCAACAGATTCAAGGCATGACAGTGACGATGGGGAATGCTAGTGTTGCTCAAGTACTTAGAGTAGGAAACGTGGACCTGAAGTTTGCTTCTGGGAATGTTCTATCCCTCAATAGAGTGCATCATGTTCCTGATATTCGTAGAAACATAATAAGTGGAAGCTGTTTAGTTAGAAATGATTTCAAACTTTCTTTAAAGTGTAATAAAGTAGTCATTACACATACTGGTGTATTTTTTGGCAAAGGTTACTTGTCTGATGGTTTATTTTTATTAAATGTGGAGCCTGTTTTGGGTAGTTTTATTAATGATAATGTTGTTCCTTCTGTAAATTGTGTTGAATCGTCCGATTTATGGCATTCACGTCTTGGTCATCTAAATTTTTGTGTTCTAAAGAATATGATGAATTTAAAGTTGATTACAAAGTATGCCATTGTAAAAAAACTAAATGTCAAGTATGTGTGACTGTTAAACTAACTAGGAAACCCTTTCATAATGTTGTTAGGGATTCTGAAGTTTTATAATTAGTTCACACAGACATATGTGAATTCAGTGGTGTTTTGACTAAGGATAATAAAAGATATTTCATTACCTTTATAGACGATTGTAGTAGATACTGCTATGTTTATTTACTTAAACATAAAGATGAGCACTAGAAAAATTCATTATATTTAAAACTGAACCTGAAACACAAACTGGTAAAATACTTAAACGTTTGAGATCTGATAGAGATGGAGAGTATACGGGTACCTTGTTTAAAGAATTTTGCAAAAACAATGGTATAGTTCATGAGGTGACTCCACCATACACTCTTGAGTCTAATGGGGTGGCAGAACGAAAGAACAGAACATTTAAAGATATGATTAACAGTATG
>QRFB01008663.1:0-14155 GCA_008931105.1 Oenanthe javanica
TTGAAAAGTCTCACATATACATTAAAAAATATATATTAATATATATATATATATATATATATTATTTTTCTTTTGAAACAAACTAAAAAATTGAAATAATATTTATATAAATTCCAACAATCCAGTCCACAAATTGAAGATTATGACGCCTGCTAGGAATGGCGGAGCCAGACTCCCGGTCTAGCGGGGCTGAAAAAATTGCAAGCGAAAGCACAACAAATAAAATAAGATAAATATTAAAATCTAGGATGATTGAGCTGAGAATTTTACTATTACAAATAAACATTTGAATATTTTAAAGACCGTGAATTGTGAATAGCAGCTTTTTCATCATTTATCTAAATGTAAAGAGAAAATGAAACTGATGTAAACAAAGAAACTGCCCAGAGTTGTTTGCTACAAAAGACTCAGGCTCAAGTCAAGAGTGATGTATGGATTAACAAGAACATTGTATTATATTACTCATAGTTTTTACAAACTTTAGTGGTTAGTGGGGTCATGTGACCCTACCTACCATGTCTCAATCCGTCACTGTTAAGTGGGGGTTCATGTTCATGTATAATGTATTCAAAATCTAAAATCCCACAATTGTCTCGGACCCTAGTATTCATTATTGAATACATACATCAATCATTATTGAATACGTACATCAATCAGAAAAAAGCGTAAGAGAGGTGAGAAGTCAGAAAACGAAATAGTCGTGATGTAAGAGAGGATGAGAAGTAAATCAGAAAACGAAATAGTCGTGGTGTGAATGAACACTGCCCTAAAGTTGAATTTGCTCCGTTACTTACTCACGGTCTCTTAGCAATCAACCTTTAGAATACACGACTTCTATTTTTTTGGTGTATTACAAAAAAATAGATTGAAATTACCCTTGATCATTGCCCATGAAATGTTTATATATCTGAGAAGGTAGTTTTTGAGTTTTCTGCCGCAAAAAACCATGGCGGAATTGGTATCCCTTTGTAATTCCCAGCAAATAAAGAGTCAAAAGTCACTAGTTTAAAATAAATAAGTTGAAAAAAATAAAAGGTCTCAAATAATTTTTTTTTTTTTTGAAACAAACTAAAAAAATGTAATAATAAAATATACATTCCAACAAAAAGGACATCTCAACTTTTAATAATGCATTTATAAGTGGGAAGCGAATTGATCCTAAGCTGTTTGGTAGAGTATTTAACATTTGCGTCTTTGTGATATATTTCTCAAGCCAATGTTTTAGTTTGACAATGTGGGGCACTTCTGTTTCTATTTTAGAGAAGAGCAAGTATATAGGTATAGACTGTCATCTTTATTGGTAGAGGCAAGTGCAACAATCTATTTTTGCTTTATATCTCCTACATACATATTGCTATAATAATCCTAGAATATGTGCATGTTAGCCGACATTGCCTAATCTCCCACAGTTGAAATAACATTCTGCCGGTCTTTCGGCACTCCAACCCACAAAGATGTGGATGCACCACTGGCTAATTTCATGCCCTACGAAGTGGCTTATCAAGTTCCAATAACACCTTAATATGCATAACCTCATCCCCACCTAAGGAGTCCGATTCATCAAACTAGAAACCTTTCCAAGAACTCCCTTACATTTTTTGTAGGGTAGTGAACAAATAAAATCGAGCCGAGTTTTGCTTGAGAGTCGAGTCGAATTTGAATTTTTTTAAATGAACCGAATCGCGTTTTCTAATCGAACAATTTTTTTCTAAAAACTATCTATAAACAAAACTAGATAAAAGAACCTCAATGTTTAAATTCGAATCGATAATAAATGAATCAACCAAGGGTCTGTTAATGAAAAAATTGGATCGAGCTAAAGTTGAACCGAATTTATAAAATAAAATCACATGATTTATACTATCACAACTGAATTGCATTGAAACAGATTAGAATCAACTCAAGTTTTTTAATTAGCGCAACTACTAAAAATATAATTTTATCTTGTTAGTTGTTATTGTAATTTAGTTATTGTAATTTAGTTGTTATTGTAATTTATTAAGAGTATTATAATTTCAATTATTAAATTGTAGGGAGGATGATGTACTACATTTCTCCTCTTTTAAAAATGCCAAGTTAGGAATATATATGAATGAGATTCTTCGAAAAGAAAAATTAAAGTAAAGGAAAATACAGGGGACATATGGTTCATGGTTAACTAGTCCGGTTAACGAGAATCAGGAACTTCAATCCCATAATTTAGTACTTGGATTATTAATTTAGTGGTAGGCAAGGTGGGTAAATCATACTATCGCCCTACCATGTGAGATTACATATCATTCTCATTCCCATTAACCCCAGTTACGTGCATTTTATTCATTTTCATTCGCATCATCCATCCAAATGCCCCCGCAGTTATCATCCATCATAAGTAATACACGTAACTCTTGGTGGGTGACTGTGAGGGCATGAATAGTTCTACTCGCTATGCCTATGGTGGGCACTCACTCACACACACACAAAACACATTGAAATGTCTAGTTATGCATGTGAAACAAGGAGAATGAATACTTTAATTAAATACAAAGTTATACCAATAATATTCCAAAGCAGAAAATGCATCTGCATGGCTCCAGATATGCCAAACATTGAAAATGAATACTTTAATTAAATACAAAGTTATGCTATTAAGATTACAATGCATGAAATGCATGAAATGCAGCTTCTTAGTGACGATCAGGGACATCTACAAATACGACATGGTTCCAACTCAAAATTTTAGTTAAGCTATCGGCAAGTATTTTGCAAGCTATAATACCTAATATTATTGTACTAGAAATAGCTTTCTGTACGTAATTATCGGTCATGTCATCAGCTGAGGATATATATTCGGCTCTTACCCGAGGCCGAAAGGAGTGGAAAAATATTAGAGATATGTGCAGGAAACATGAAGATGGTCCCTTTCGCAAAATATCACGCAGCAAAGACTCTGTGCTACAAAAGGCTTTATACTCCGGTGATGTAGATTTAGTACTGCAATTGCTCCACGATGCTAAGGATCGTTATCTAGAACCACATAGACTTGAAGTCAAATTGATAGATGATGTCAATAGCAGGAAAAACACAATTCTCCATATGGCTGCAACTCATGACTCGTGCATCTCAGCTGCCCGTAAGATTTGTGAGTATGCAGAACAATTGATTTTCACCAAGAACGACATTGGAGAATTCCCTATCTTCTCTGCTGTCCGATATGGCCAAATGAAAATGTTCAAATTTCTTAACAGTAAAATCATACAAAGGGTCCCTGATGAAGAATTCCGTACGTCCTTCGTTTACACAGTATCCGATGAACGTGAAATAACTTATACTATACTTCACGTAGCCATCTACAACGAGCATTTTGGTATATGTTTCTTTCATGTTACGTTAAAAATGGAGTACAGTAGTATTATTAATTTTTGGTCATTCATGTTTCTAATAATCTTAATATCTCATTTCTTTATGACTATCTGACTGATGATGGTGTTTAATCTACCTAACAGAATTGGCCTTGTACATAGCAACAACAATGCGGAGTTTAATTAGTGAAAAGGACCATCATCAAATGACTGGTCTTCACATGCTAGCTATGAATTCATCAGCGTTCAGAAACAACTATTGGAAATGGCAAAAGCTTTTACTGCCATCAGAAACCAGTATTGGAAATGACTCTAGCTGTGAAGATGAGAGAGGTACGTACTAGTAATAACTAGTTTATAAGTAGTAGCAAAACACGGATACTATTAATAAATTATATATTATTTATTTTATATAATTTAAATATTTCATTTAATATGATATTTTGTTTTATTATTAATTTTTTTTACATTTTTCTGTACAATGTTGTTTATATATTTATATTCATAAAATTTAATGACAAGTCATAATTTTAAATAAATAAAAGAGTTTGAATGGTGATGAAATTGAGGTGAATGTCAGTAAACTATATTAAATAAAAATTATAGGATAAGTATAATTCTTAAAGTAGAAAATATAGAATATAATTTAAATATAATATAATATTATCTGTGAGTAGTTATATAAAAGGAGGGCTATCGGGGATAAAATTGTATGTCTTTTCTAAAATTAGATTTTATTAAAATTGAATGGTTAGGATCGTTTTTATGGTTCACCTAAAATTGGACGTTTAGGATCTTTTCTATTGTTCACCTTAGTGTTTCAAAAAAAAAATCTCTAGTTTAGTTATGATAATATAGTATAGATATCATGTCCCTTTATTACCACAGGCTTAAACACGTGGAATTTTACTGATTTTTGTTTTAATATTTATAAAATATATTCATACTACTCTTAAAATAATATTTTAAAATTTGAAAAAAAAATTACGGAGAATAATTTTTAATGGGAGACCTTAGCACTTTATATGCTATACAAATTAACTTTTGTAAAATATACATATATGTCACCCATTTAATAGTGGTATATAAAGATTTCAATCATGTTAGAACATCAAGTTATTAATTGTAAATAATTTTTTTTATCTAAACTTGTAAATTTGAAAATATTAGTCCCACACGTTTAATACTAGTAATGACTATTGACGACAACCAACAAAATATATAAAAGATCTAATGTTAATATGAATCATTGCATTATACTTCTGTAAATCTTTAATTGAATTAATCATGTCTTCTCATTTTTTTTCCAGTTTCTTTTATACAATAAGCATTTTTTTTACATATACACCAATAAAAGTCTCCATTTGTAATTACGATGAAAAATTAAAGGTTTGATTTTTTATTTTGGTTAGGGGAAAAATCGAATATATAATTTAGATATTTTATAAATTATATTGTAGGGGAGTCTGGTTAAATGAGAATGGGAATAACGAAAAGGACAAATAAAATGGAGGCTTTTGTTTGAGTTTTTTTTGTTTTTGAAAAATGTTTGAGTGTTGTTGATTACTAATTTGCATAGTCGATGTTATTGCGTGTTGTATTTCGTTTATGCTTTACTTCCTCTTGTGCGGCTATATCTATACTTTCGAGGCTTCAACTTTTAACATATTCGAGCTCTAAATTTTAACTTTTGGAAGAAAAAATTAAATTAAATATTTAAAAAATATATTAAATTAACATAGCATTTTCAAAACTTCTAACAGAACAATGAACTCAATTTAAAAATCAGCTAACTATTTAATAAATGAATTTTTTTGTGTGAAGTGTATTAATAAATAGATGGAGTATCTCGCAGGAAATGTGATAACTATTTTAAAAATGTGTACCACAAGATTAAATTGTCTATCACCTTAAAAATATTATATTGGTCAATTTTAACCATTTGCCACATGTTAGTAAATGAATTGATACGTTCACGAACAGTTAGGTATTTTGTCAAAAAAAGTTGAACATAATTTTTAGATTCAATTCATAAATGAGCTGAACTTAAACACAACATAGTTGTGCTCAAAATTTTGCAAACAAGTTTAATTATAATGTTCGTGAACATTGACGAACAAGTTTGATTATAATATTTTGTTCATGAATATAGTTCGAAAAAAATTCATGATTACATGTTTGTGGACATTTACGAATTATGATATATAGTATATAAATATTTATTAGAATTAAATTTTATTTATTTTGTTTGACATTTAAATGTTGATAAACACAAGTTCGTGAGCCATATTCATGAATTGTTCATAATTAATGTTCGCCAGATGTGTTCGTAAATTGTTTATAAGCACATAAACATGTGTTTGTGAATTGTTCGTAAACACTAATGAACCAAACTCAAATAAAATCTTAGGCTCGATAGAAGTTTGAGTTCAAATTTTTTTAATTAACTAAACGTGAAAAATCTAAAGTTCGGCTCTGACTCGACTCATTTATACCCCTAGTCTCATGCTATTAGGATGCCGTTAATGTTCTTGCCTTCTTGGTAATATCATTTCATTCGACTTCACTAAATCAGTTTCATTTCTGCGGGAATTATTAAAGCTGAAACAGATTTTACAATGACTAGTCCCTACTGGTATAAGCTTAAAAAGGAATATCGAAGATATCAAGCTGCTCTGAAACTGGGCGCCTTCCTAGTTGAGAATGATACAGAGTGGATAGAAAAGTTAGAAAGTACCGATGTTGATGATGCTGATGCCCTTCCGGCAGACATCAATTTTGGCTCGACATATGGAGAAAACCTGACCGATATTGAAGTCAGCTATGTAGATGAAGGATCAATGAAACCACCAACACCTTTGATCCTGGCAACAAAGTTTGGATGCTTGGAAATAGCTCTTCAGATTATAAAAAAACACCCACAAACCGTTGAGCAAGTCGATAAGGAATATGGTTCAATTTTACACCTGGCGATTAAGTATAGGAGGATAGAGATATTTGAAGCTGTGGTGAAAATGAAAATGCAGATGAGGAGACTGGTGAGACTCCAGGACAAAGATGAAAACTCCATTTTGCATATGGTTGCTCTAAATACCACAAAAGTAAAAGCTAAAAATGGCACTGATGATTCCATTTTGCAAAAGGTTGCTCTAATTACCAAAAAAGTAGAAGATAAGATTAAGAGTGTCAGTGACGCGACTTCAACTAAGACGCTCACAGACGCGACTTCAACTAAGACACCAACAGCCAAACGTCGGCCTTGGGACGCTGAAGAGCTCAACCACGAATCACGCAGCCCTGCTTTTATATTGCAAGATGACCTAGTCTTGTTTGAGGTGTATATGCTTTGCGTGTATTGATTATACTAGCTATATTACATGCATCAGAATCCGGACTATTAGTATTTAAAAGTTGACTAATTTTTTGTGTTTTCCAAATAAAATGCAGCGCGTGGAAGATATTCTCAAGACTCACTACCATAAAATCCCAAACAAAGATCTTGAAACAGCCGATCAGTTATTTGCTGCAAAGAAAGAACCACTTCGAGAGGAAGCCCAAGAATGGATGAAGCGAACAGCAGAAAATTGTTCCCTCGTTGCTATCCTCATTGCGACGGTTGCCTTTGCAGCAGCATATACGGTACCAGGAGGCACAGATGATACAGATGGTTATCCCCGTCTTCTGGATCAAACATTCTTCATGGTGTTTACTGTTGCTGACGTTCTCTCTCTTGCATCCACATTAACAGCTGTTGTAGTGTTTCTTTCCATCCTTTGTTCATCATACCGCTTAGAAGACTTCAAGGTGATGCTTCCAAGGAGTCTAATGTTTGGAATATTATGCCTAATATTCTCCTTAACAATGATGATGTTGGCATTCGCAGCAACAATCATTCTTATGATCAAGAATAGGCAGAACTGGACTAAAATCGCCTTATATGCTGTTGCATTTCTCCCTGTCAGCGTGCTGGTTTCAACATACTTGCCTTTCTATCTCCCACTAATGCAAACAGTTTATTACACCATCGACAAAGTAAAGAAAATCTTGCCTGAGTTCGATGATCGAAAAAAAGAAAAAATGATTACTTGGTTTAATCGTCTCAAATCCAGCCTCTCCAAAAACAAAGAATTAATCCCCAACTTCGCCTGAGCCTAGTAATAAAGTTTAAACTACACGAATTAGCGAGAGTTCATCAATCCCATCTTTGTCGGTCTTTATTTCTACTTGTATATATGTTGAATAAATAACTGGGAAGCAATGTGGTCGATCATCAGCTCTCCAGGAGTTTGCATTTAAATCTACAAGTAATATTGTAATATTTTTTTTCAGGAAGTAATACTGTAATGTTTAAATATGTATGCTGCTGTTGTGCCTGGAAAAAATGCAATAATATGTTTCACTTTTTAGTTTTAAGTTTATTGTTAGTTCGGTCAATTGTTATAAATATACGTACAATATAAATCTTATTAGTACTATTTAGTAGGAACAAAATCACAATCGTCAAGTTACTTGCTTGGGTATCTAATTTTTATGGCATCAACTTTGGAATTGTAACATTCTCACTTTGTCACCGTGCAACCAACGATGATTGAGTAGAAGCTGATGCAATCATGTTGCCATGTTGGTACGGCTTTTTGTGCTTTGAAACAAAATAAAAATATTGAAAATCTTCAGCTGGATGATATAGTTTTATATTGTTTTTTATCTTGTGGGGAACACTGTGTGTGTGTCTGCGAGAGATGTGTGCAATAAGTTGTTCTGTTTTAGTTCTTTAGAATCACTTTCGTAACCAAGCACAGGATGCGACTTGCTCCGAAACTATTCCAATAAAGTGGTTTAGTTGTTCCGAATCAAAAAAATCAGGATGACCGAGTAGTTTGCATTTTAGGAAAAACTAGCTTATAACCAGTGTAAAATACGAATTTTATTAATAAATTATATATTAATTATTTTATATAATTTAAATATTTCATTTAATATGATAATTTATTTTATTATTAATTTCTTTTTATATTTTTCTATATAATGATGTTTATATATTAACATTTATAAAATTTAATGATAAATCATAATTTTAAATAAATAAAAGAGTTTGAATGATTTTGAAATTGAGTTGAATATGAGTAAATTATAATAAATAANAGTTGAATATGAGTAAACTATAATAAATAAACATTATAGGATAAGTAGAAAGTATAGAATATAATTTAAATATATTATTATTCATAAACAATTGTATAAAACGAGGTCTATCGGGGATAGAGTTGTATGTATTATATATCTTTTCTAAAATTATATTTTATTAAAATTGGATGATTAGGATCGTTTATACGGTTCACCTAAAATTGGACGGTTAAGATTTTTTTTATGGTTCACCTCAATATTTCAAAAGAAATTCTCTAATTTAGTTATAATAATATAGTATAGATGGGACTTCCAAGATTAGTGAGGGCGCGCCCTAGGTAGGCCGGAGGCTGGTGACTTTGTTTTGTTCAAGTGTTCTTAACTCAACTACAAGTACTAAAGAAGGCTCTCCATGATTACTTGTTGAAGGTGTTAGAAAATGAAAATTTTAAGACATATTTTATATATGTTATTGATTTAATTTTCGGAAATTAACTAATGGAAGTTGTTCCTTACTACGAGGATTTAAACTTTCATGTTTGGATCTAAGACATTTTCTTAGTATAATCTATAGATAAATTGAGTAGAAGTTGCTTGCTTGAAATGAGTTAAATGAGTTTTATTACTTGATTAATTAATTTAATTATGATTTTAAATATTATTTTAATATGAATATTGAGTCGGTATGTAACTTTCAGAGTATATATATATTTTGTGACTGAGCTGGGTCAGAGTTTACAAAGAGCTGGGTCAGAGTTTATTACACTCTGATGGACCAGCTTATCAGAGTTTACAAAGAGTTGGGCCAGAGTTTATTAAACTATGACGGACTAGCTCATCAGAGTTTAACAAACTCTGATGGTCATAGTTTAAAGATAAACTCTGATAGAACTGTCCTGATCAGAATTTAGCCAAATTCTGATGGATCAGGATTTATAAACTCTGATGGGCCTAATCAGAATTTAGTTAAACTCTGATGGTTGTTACGAATTTTGCTGATTATGAAATATATTATATCAAAAATAGTTTAAGTTAGAATAATTATTTTAATTAATATTTTATCTGCTATTACGTTTTATTGTATTATATATACAAAAAAACATTGGAGATAGAAAGAGAAAAGTTTTGACACAAGTCTGAAAAACCTTAGCAGCCATACTCTGTATCTCGTACATACATACAGTATATACATAGGTTTTCTGGGTGAACTGAGGTGCAGGTCGTTGTTGAGTGCTACGTGTTTGTGGATGAAGTACTATGTGTTGTTTTATCCTAGAAGTGATATTGATGCAACCCAACACAGTGTAGTGGGGTAATTATCTCTTCAAGAACAGTCAAGACTTCTTGCAAGGCTTGACGACTCAACTGTTCTATTGGTTCTATCAGTATATGCATAAAATTTCTGTTAGAGCTAAGTTTTCTATCTTTTCTCTCATATTTACAGTCACTGATCAATATCTTGTTTGTCTTTTTGTTTGTTTCGTAATTGGTATCTGTCTATTATTGTTAATACTCATCATATATTCTCAATAATCTTGAAGAGATAATTGTTAATTAACAAGATGGTCAACGAAACTGAAACTCATGTTGCTGGTGCTACTAGTTCTGGGTATGGGGTTATTGCTACTGCCATTGATTGGGCTACGTACCGTTTTCCACAACCTATTGATCTGTCAGGTATGCCTGATAAGTTCAGCGGTAGTGTTGGCTTTTCTCGCTGGAAGAAAAATATGAAGCTATGGTTAACAGTTAAGGGTCTATTGTTAATCTAATGTGTTTTGATGATATATAACATCATGCTGATTTGTTAGTTGTTATTATAACAGCTAGCTATGTTACCAGTTTTACTCTATACAACTTACCATTATATGATTGACTCACTTGATATACCCTGCATATATATGAGTTTTCTATGTATAAGTATATTCTCAGGTAACTTGGTTGAGTATGTGGAAAGACAAAGTTTCAGGAAAGTGTTCGTAACAGCCTGCTAAGATCAGTCACAGAACCGTAACAGCAAGCTGACACTGTTCCGCCCAGAAGCTATTCAAAATAAATTTCGATAATGGATATTCCTTGAAGATGCTTGGAGAGATCAGAGTTTGGTTAGGATTTAAATCTGTAAGGACTCTATTATATAATATATAGTTTATATAATTAATAGAGCTCAAAAAGGGTTTTCAAATACCTTCCTTATTTACTCAGATTTGATTCTCCTTACCATATCTTTCCAAAACAGATTTCTATCAATCTTTTCCATATCAAAATCTTTCCATAACAGCTCAAATTCGTTTTGATCTTTTTCTAGCTGTTGGAAATTGATATTACCTTTCAAAATTGAATTGTTAGAAGATTTAAACTATTTCAAATTTCGAATTTCAAATCTTCTNTCATTTCACAATTGATTTGTTAGAAGATTTAAATTATTTCAAATTTCGAATTTCAAATCTTCTAATTTCCTAGTTGTTGGAGAATATTTTATGCTAATCAAATCTTTTTTTATTGCATAATATCTTCACAACCGTTGTATGCTTCTTATATATATTCACTTGCAATCTTTATTGTAAGGAACCAATCGATATACAACGTAAAAAGTTTTGAGTCCTGAATATACACGCTTCATCTCTTCTCTCTCAAAACACTTTGATTTTATAAACTCCGAGCTTTATTGTTATATACACGTATATTATATACAAGAGTTTATAGTTTGGGTTGTAACATTTTTATTCTTTGTAAACAAAGTTGTATTGATTAGTTGCTGAAGTAGTGGCAAGGGATCTNTGTTATATACACGTATATTATATACAAGAGTTTATAGTTTGGGTTGTAACATTTTTATTCTTTGTAAACAAAGTTGTATTGATTAGTTGATGAAGTAGTGACAAGGGATCTAGGTGATCAGGAATATATTGCTCTAGGGAACTCTTTGTATTAGAGAATAGGTTGTTCAGGAACTAAGGAATTCAAAGGAGTAGGTGGCTCAAGGAATTCAGAGTTCAAGAGGAAGAAGCTTGTTAGAGAATCTTGGAGTTCAAGAGATCTGGTTATTCAAGGGAAACATAGTGTTTCAGCAAGCCGTTTTCAGCAACTAGGTTAAAGGGAGATATATTATTGTATCGTGTAATTGGTATTTTTATTGATCAATAATATATTCTCTTACCGGGTTGGTAAGGGACCAGNAGGTTGGTAAGGGACGAGGACGTAGACCATTAGTGGATAGGGGTCGAACCTGGCTAAAATCGATTGCGTTCTTTATTATTTTCAGTATTTACATTCTGCATTGCATCATAACAGCAAGCTATTATACCCTGTAATTTGTAATCAGCTAGCTGACAGTTCAGCAGCAGACTGTTTTGTTTGTAACAGTCGATACAAGTTGGTAAAAGTTAAAATTGGTCTTAGTTAGTCATATACACCTATTCACCCCCCCATCTAGGTGTGCATTCACAATTGGTATCAGAGCTTTGGTGTACTAATATTTCTGTAACATGAAAGTACGAGTCCTATGGCCATGACTACTAACTTTTATCCTGAAGGAACATCGAGTTCAAGGCCACCACTTCTCTTGGGTACTGAAAATTATAACTGGTGGAAAAATATAATGGAGATACATCTTACCAGAGAGCCACTTGAATGGAGAGTTGTTCAAAAGGGTCCGTTTGAGTTTAAAGACAAAGATGGCAAGGCGAAAGACATTGATGATCTCATAGATTGTGAACTATTAAAGATGAGTTATAATGGCAGAGCAAGGAACACTCTAATGAATGAATTGTGTCCTACTGAATGTGACAAAGTTTTTTCATGCAAGACGGCAAAAGAAATCTGGGATACCTTGGAATTATGTCATGAAGGTTCTAAAGGGCTGAAAAAGGTGAAACTCAGCAAGCTGATGAACGAGTTTGGGAATTTCAAGCTTGGAGAAGGAGAAACAATCAGAGAAAGTCAATCTAGATTTCAAATAAATATGAATGCTCTCAAACAACTTGGCAAGGAGATTCCTCAAGAAGAAATCAATATGAAAATACTCAGTGCCGTGCCATTTATCTACGAACCAAAGGTGACTGCATTGGAATCTTCACCAACAATAGATACTATGGATACCTTGGCGGTATTTGCTGAACTAGAACAGTTTGAAAGCAAAATAAAGGCTAGTCAAACTGAAATCATTCAAGCTCCAGTGGCTAAGATGAAAAACTTGGCACTTCATATTGATAACAGCAAGCTGGAATCAGAAGAATCAGAAGATGAAGATATAGCTTTACTATCCAGAAAGATCAAGATGCTCATACACAAGAAGAACATGTTGAAGAAAGAAAAAGGCAGAAAATACTCCAGAGATTCAAAGGAGGAAAATTGGTTCTAATGTGGCAAGCCAGGACACTACAAAAAGGACTGTTATAAGCTGAAGAACAAACAGCAAGTTGCTATAAAGGAGAAAATGAAATCAAAAGGTTTTTGTCATGGAGTGATGATGAAGATGGTTCAGGTACTGAATCAAGTGATGACATGGTCAACCTAGCACTTGTTGGTCTCGATAATGAAATACTTCAAGAGAATACAGAAGAAGTGTTGCTTGAAAGTGATGTTTCTGATTCAGAATCAGATGGTAGTGAGGTAAACTCCTTTTATTCTGGTAAACCATCTGAAACTATTATTCCGAAATCACTAACCATGCAGGAAANAGTTGGTAATAGTATGATTTCAATTGATAATGTACAATATGTCCAAGGTCTTAAGTATAATTTGCTTAGTGTAAGTCAATTATATGATGATGGACATGCTGTTAATTTTGGTAAAGATAAATGTACTATTACTGTTGGTACTAACAAAATCCCCCTAGTTGCTAGAAGGGAAGGAAATATATATATTGTGGACTTTGAGATGCAGGAAACAGCGTATTGTTTAGCAGCTCTTGATGTTGAACCATATATTTGGCATAGAAGGCTAGGACATGCTCACATGGACTTAATCAGCAAGCTGTCTTCAAAGAAGCTAGTTAGAGGACTGCCCAAATTGAAGTATGTCAAAACCGAAACATGTTCATCTTGCCAATTAGGAAAACAGGTCAGGACACCTCACAAGTCAAAGAAAATGGTATCTACTTCTAAACCTTTAGAGCTTCTTCATTTGGACTTGTTTGGTCCCGAAGCATATGAAAGTATTGGAGGTAAAAAGTATGGTTTTGTAATTGTTGATGATTACTTTATATTTACTTGGGTATTGTTTCTTCGTACTAAAGATTTTTCTTTTAGTGAATTTGAGAAACTAATCAAATTACTTGAGAACAAGTGAGATACAAGACTTGTAGGTATTAGAAGTGATCGAGGTGGAGAATTTCAAAAAGAGATTGTAACTTATTGTGAGGAAAGAGGTATCTCTCATGAATTCTCTGCACCAAGAACTCCACAGCAAAACGGTGTTGTTGAAAGGAAAAACAGGTCACTACAAGAAACAGCAAGGACACTGTTGCAAGAAAGCAAGCTGCCAAGGAGTTTCTGGGCAGAAGCTGTAAATACAGCAAGCTATGTTCTTAACAGAGTGTTGATCAGACCTATTCTCAACAAAACTCCTTATGANATATTCTCAACAAAACTCCGTGTGAATTGCTGAGGAACAAAAAGCCAAACATTGGGTACTTCAGAATATTTGGTTCCAAGTGCTTTGTACTCAAAACGATTGGTAAAGATGGT
>QRFB01008663.1:17427-28678 GCA_008931105.1 Oenanthe javanica
AAGGGAAACATAGTGTTTCAGCAAGCCGTTTTCAGCAACTGGGTTAAAGGGAGATATATTATTGTATCGTGTAATTGGTATTTTTATTGATCAATAATATATTCTCTTACCGAGTTGGTAAGGGACCAGGACGTAGACCATTAGTGGATAGGAGTCGAACCTGGCTAAAATCGATTGTGTTCTTTATTGTTTTCAGTATTTCCATTCTGCACTGCATCATAACAGCAAGCTATTATACTCTGTAATCTGTAATCAGCTAGCTGACAGTTCAGCAGCAGACTGTTTTGTTTGTAACAGTCGATACAAGTTGGTAAAAGTTAAAATTGGTCTTAGTTAGTCATATACACCTATTCACCCCCCCTCTAGGTGTGCATTCACATCTATGGCCGGTGGTGCAGTATGATCCTCCTGTTGTGAATCAAGAGCAGGCTGACTCTGTTAAGGTTTGTGCTTTGTGGGCTGAAAAGGATGGAGTGGCAAGGGCTGCCATTTTGGCAGCTTTAGCGAACACTCTGTTCGATGTTTATTCATCGGATGCCTTCACTGCTAAACTCTTATGGGAGAAACTGAACCAAACCCACAATACTGACTCTCAGGGTCTGGAAAAGTATAGTGTGACAAGATTCCTTGATTTCAAACGGGTGGATACAAAATCCATGATTGAGTAGGTGCACTAATTTGAGATGTTAGTTAATGCTTTGAAGGAGTCCGGAATGGACCTTCCTGAGAGGTTTCAAGTCATGTCGGTTATTGAAAAGCTCCCAAAGTCTTGGGAAATGTTTTATTTCCCCCTGAAAAGACAGAAAAGAGAGATCACCTAGACTAACCTGATATTGGACATCTTTGTGCAGGAGCAACACAAGTCCAAACAGGGACATGTGATGTCTGCTGTACATGGGAGTTCGAAGGTGAACGTAGTGACTGCTGGACAGAAAAGAAAGTCTGTCACTAAGAAGGAAACCAAGCCTAAAAATGGTAAGAACAAGGCTAAGAAACCAAAGGCAAACAAACCATATTGGTCTTGTGGACAGGTTGGTCACTGGAGCAAGGACTGTCTTGTCAAGAAAATAAAGAAATCTGATATGGTAGCACAAGCTAATACTGTTCTTGGAACCATTGGTGGGCATGTGTTTAACATGGTAGTTAGTGATTCTATTGCTTCTGAAACCAATGACGGGTATGTTACCTACAACACTACATTATTTTCTACTTATCTGTCAAATGAATGGTTGATTGATACTGGAGATAATATACATATTTTTACTGATATTACTCTATTTGTATCCTATCAACAGATTCAAGGCATGACAGTGACGATGGTGAATGCTAGTGCTGCTTAAGTACTTGGAGTAGGAAATATGGACCTGAAGTTTACTTTTGGGTGTGTTCTATCCCTTACTAGAGTGCATCATGTTCATGTCATTCGTAGAAACATAATAAGTGGAAGCTGTTTAGTTAGAAAAGGTTTCAAACTTTTTTTGAAGTGTAATAAAGTAGTCACATACTGGTGTATTTTTTGGCAAATATTACTTGTCTGATGGATTGTTTTTAATAAATGTGGATCCTATTTTGGATAGTTTTATTAATGATAATGTTGTTCTTTCTGTAAATTGTATTGAATCATCCGATTTATGGCACTTACGTCTTGGTCATCTAAATTTTGGTGCTCTAAAGAATATGATGAATTTAGAGTTGATTCCAAAGTATGCCATTGAAAAGAAATCTAAATGTCAAGTATGTGTGACTGCTAAACTAACTAGAAAACCATTTCATCATGTTGTTAGGGATTCAGAAGTTTTAGAATTATTTCACACAAACATATGTGAATTCGGTGGTGTTTTGACTAAGGATAATAAAAGATATTTCATTACATTTACAAACGATTGTAGTAGATACTGCTATGTTTATTTACTTAAACATAAAGATGAAGCACTAGAAAAATTCATTATATTTAAAACTGAAGCTAAAACACAAACTGGTAAAGTACTTAAACGTTTGATATCTGATAGAGGTAGAGAGTATACGGGTACTTCGTTTAAAGAATTTTGCAAAAGTAATGGTATAGTTCATGAGGTGACTCCACTATAAACTCCCGAGTCTAATGGGGTGGCAGAATGAAAGAACAAAACACTTAAAGATATAATTAACAATATGTTAATTAATTCTGGGTTGCCTAAGTACATGTGGGGAGAGGCTCTGAATACGGCTTGCCATATTCTGAATAGAGTCCCTCTGAAACATATGGACAAGACACCTTATGAATTATGGAAAGNGTTATGGAAAGGCAAAAAGACCAGTTTAAAGTATCTTCGTGTGTGGGGATGCCTTGCAAAAGTACTTGTCCCTGAACACAAGATAAAGAAACTGGGACCGGAAACTGTTGATTGCATCTTTTTGGGCTATATTGAAACCACTACCGCTATGAGATTTTTAGTGTTAAAATCTGACACATATGGTATAGTGGCAAACACTATAGTTGAGTTTTGTGATGCAACATTCTTTGATAATGTGTTCCCTATGAAGATTGGTATACCTCATGGTATTTCTGATGATGATCTCATTCGCACATCGAGTTCCATTCCTGATCATGTGGAAATGGTGACAAATGTGAGGGCGGATCCTACTAGTAGCTCTACTCCTGACGAAGTAGAGGAACCTAGAAGGAGTAAGCGTGCAAAGGTGGTTAAGGACTTTGGAAGTAATTTTATCACTTACAATGTCGAGAATGAACCTTTAACTTTTCGGCATGCCATGGACTCTTCAGAGTTAAGGCCTGTAAAGAGTGAGATCGACTCTATTATTTCTAATAGAACATGGGAGTTGATTTATATCCCTCCTGGGTATACTACTATAGGATGTAAGTGGATCTTCAAAAGAAAAATGAACCCAAATGGCTCAATAGATAAGTATAAGGCTAGATTGGTAGCTAAGGGTTTTAGGCAAATGGAAGGCATTGACTATTTTAATACATACTCTCATGTTGCAAGAATGACAACAATTTGAATGCTTATAGCATTGGCTTCCATACATGGTCTTATCATCCATCAAATGGATGTAAAGATAAATTTTCTTCATGGTGATCTTGAAGAAGAGATTTATATGGATCAGCCTGAGGGATTTGTTGCTTCTGGCAACGAAAGAAAAGTTTATAAGTTAGTCAAGTCCATCTATGGCTTGAAACAAGCTCCTAGAGACTGGCACAAAAAGTTTGATGAGACTGTTTTGACTTTAGATTATTTGGTTAATGAAAGTGACAAGTGTGTCTACTATAAGGTTAAAGGAGATGATAAAGTGATTTTTTACTTGTATGCGGATGACATACTATTATTTGGAATCAATATTGAGATTATTAATGAGACAAAAAGTTTCTTGAAAAGGTACTTTGAAATGAAAGATATGGGTGCAACTAACGTGATTCTTGGTATCAAGCTGACTCAGTCAGCTGATGGAATAACCTTGTCACAATCTCATTATATAGAGAAATCTATACTTGAGAAATATGGTTATTCAAATTGTAGAATCACAAGCACACCATATGATTCAAAAGTTGCGCTTGTCAAGAATAAGTCAGGAGTTCATGTGTCTCAGTTAAGATATTCTCATATTATTGGGAGTTTGTAATATCTTGTTAATTGTACTAGACCAAATATTTTATTTTATGTGTCTAAGTTAGCTAGATATACAAGCTGTCCAAACAAGATTCATTGGGATGCTCTTGATAGAATGCTTAGATATCTAAAATGCACCATCTACCTTGGTTTGCATTACAAGAGATTTCCTGGAGTGCTAGAGGGATATAGTGATGCAAGTTGGATAGCTAAGAAATATAGTTCCAATGGAGTGACTGGATACATGTTTACCCTTGCGGATGGAGCTATATCTTGAAAGTCTGCTAGACAGCTATTGTAACTCGGTCTACCTTTGAGGCTGAGTTGTGTGCATTAGATGTCACGAGAACGGAGGCTGAATGGTTGCATGGACTTATGTCTATGATTCTTGTAGTTAGTCAACCGCTTCCTGCTCTTGCTTTTCATTGTGATAGTTGTACAACTATCGACAAGATAAACAGTAAGAAGTATAATGTGACTAAGTTAGACTAAAGTCTATAAGGGGTTTTATGTAATCCAAGATCATTGCTATTGTGTTTATTAGAACTCAAGATAACCTGGTTGATCATTTGACTAAGGGACTTGAGCATGCTGTTGTCCTTAAGTCGAGGTTGAGGATGAGACTGACAACCCATTTTGAGTAATCAACAGCGGGAACCCAATACACCTGAGAGGAGATCCCTTAAAGTGTATTCAATGTAGTAATAATAAATTGTGAGGATGATTCAGTAGTACCTCTACTATATATATCTGGATACTCATGTATCTAAGTCTTTCCCCTGTAAACCTCAAGATGTACTGTAACTGCTAGTTAACAAGAGTTTTAAGAACTCTGAATGGAGTCAAGTCGTTAGACGAGATGTTGACAGTACATCTTTGGAGATGTCCAGCTAAGCGAATGTTATTCTGAGGTCGCAATTAGAGGATAAAGTTATTCCTCGAAGCATTCGACGAAAAAGATTGAGACATGACCATTAACGTCTCAAAGCCGTAGATCGGCACCATAGCCTTTGACTTGTCATCGTTTATGGAGTGTGGTTACAAAAAACTGATAAAGATTCAAGGTGAAACATTCCATCTATATCCGGTAGCCATCGAAGTAGAGGACTTAGGAGGGTTCAAACCTTGACCGGTACCAACTCTGAAAAGCAAGTCATGAGTAGAATCTGATATACATTTCTGTATGGATTTGTGGGGGATTGTTAGAAAATGGAAAGTTTGAGACATATTTTATATATGCTCTTGATGAAATTTCCGGAAACTAACGNGACTTAGGAGGGTTCAAACCTTGACGGGTACCGACTCTGAAAAGTAAGTTATGAGTAGAACCTGATATGCATTTCTGTATAGATTTATAGGGAATTGTTAGAAAATAGAAAGTTTAAGACATATTTTATATATGTTCTTGATGTAATTTCCGAAAACTAATTAATGGAAGTTGTTCATTGCTTTGAGGACTTAAACTTTCATGTTTGGATCTAAGATATTTTCTTAGTGTAATTCATAGATAAATTGAGTAGAAGTTGCTTACTTGAAATGGGTTAAATGAGTTTTATTACTTGATTAATTAATTTAATTATGATTTTAAATATTCTTTTAATATGAATATTGAGTCAATATGTAACTGTCAGAGTATATAGATTCTGTGACTGAGCTGGGTCAGAGTTTACAAAGAGATGGGTCATAGTTTACTAGACTCTGATGGACCAGTTTATCAGTGTTTACAAAGAGTTGGGTCATAGTTTATTAAACTCTGATGGACTAGCTCATCAGAGTTTAATAAACTCTGATAGTCAAAATTTACAGATAAACTCTTATGGAACTGTCCTGATCAGAATTTAGTCAAACTCTGATGGATCATGATTTATAAACTCTGATGAAGCTAATCAGAATTTAGTTAAACTCTAATGGCTGTTACGAATTTTGCTGATTATGAAATATATTCTATTAAAAATAATTTAAGTCAGAATAATTATTTTAATTAATGTTTTATTTGCTGTTAAGTTTTATTGTGTTATATATACAGAAAAACGTTAGAAATAGAGAGATACAAGTTTTGACACAAGTCTGAAAAACCCTAGCAGTCATACTCTGTATCTCCTACATACATACAGTATATACATAGGTTTTCTGGGCGAACCGAGGTGCAGGTCGCTGTTGAGTGCTACGTGTCTGTGGACGTAGTACTATGTGTTATTTTATCCTGAAAGTGATATTGTTGTAACCCAACACAGCGTAGTGGGGCAATTATCTCTTCAAGAATAGTCAAGACTTCTTGCAAGGTTTGACGACTCAACTGTTCTATTAGTTCTATCAGTGTATGCATAAAGTTTCTGTTAGAACTAAGTTTTCTATCTTTTCTTCGTATTTACAGTCACTGATCAATATCTTGTTTGCCTTCATGTTTGTTTCGTAATTGGTATCTGCTTGTTCTTGTTAATGCTCATCATATAATTTCTCATTGTTGTGTTTAGTTTTTAATATATTCCTAACAGAAGCCCTCCAGGGTTATTTGTTGAAGACCCCCGGGGTTAATTGTTGAAAGGCATTGCTCTGTATTCCACTAGTTATCCTCGGCGGGGAGGTTTGGGATGGTGCTAACCTAAGCTTGAAAGATATTTTCCTTGTACTCAGGCGGATTGTCCTCGTCTAGGGGCTTAGGATTTGTCCCTCATTCGGGGTGGATCTATTGCTGGCCTCCGATCAAGGTTCTGAAGAAATAGTTGTTGTGAGTCGGCTCGACCTCATGGAATCCGAGTCCAGGTCGTATTCATGAAGTCTTTGGGCCTTATAATGGCCTTTAGACTATCCAAACAAGCCTTAATGAAGAGATCTCTTCCAAGTAGGTTTCGATTATCGAATTGAAGTTAAATAAGGTGATCTTTTCCTATCGGACCTCTGCTTAAGCAAGAATTATGTGGCTTGATCCCCTATAAATAGGGGTACGTAGACATTACGGGTGGGAAGTTGGGGAGTTCAAGGAGAACAACTGAAAAATCCTAGTAATCTCAGCCCCCAACATTCATCATCAACATGCTTCAGCCAATTTTTCGTTCATCTCAGTCTTGTTAGATCTTATTCTGGCAAGTAACCTCAAATTTTGTTGATTATCAGATTTCTCCGTCAACAATAGTAATCAGTAATTGTACATCACAGTATTACTTGTTGTACCAATTGATCATTTGACGTTGATATATTATCGTAGGTAATTGTATTGTTAATTCTATAAATTTCATTGTTTGCACGAGGAGGACGAGGACTGTTGCATTAAACAAAAAGGTGGATGAAGAACTACATTTTTCCTCTTTTAAAAATGCCAAGTTAAGAATATGAATGAGATTCTTATAAAAGAATTTTTTTTTAAAGGAAAGCACTGTTTTATCACCATCATCTTAAAGTATAATACAATTTTTTTTTAAAAAGGAAAGCGCTGTTTTATCACCATCATCTTAATTCTTAAAGTATAATACACGTAAATCTTGCTGGGTGACTGTGAGAGCATGCATTCTACTCGCTATGCCTATGGTACTCACTCACACACACATGCAAAACACACTGAAATGTCTTATGTCTAGTTATGTATGGGAAACAACGAGAATGAATACTTTAATTAAACACAAAGTTATACTAATAA
Organism: Oenanthe javanica; assembly: GCA_008931105.1. Lineage (NCBI taxonomy): Eukaryota > Viridiplantae > Streptophyta > Magnoliopsida > Apiales > Apiaceae > Oenanthe > Oenanthe javanica. Next base: position 24,670 of record QRFB01008663.1, read on the forward strand.
TATTCCAAAACAGAAAATGCAGCTGCTTCTTAGTGACATGTACAAATGCATGCATGGTTAATTAAAGATATACTACTAATTATAAACGACGAGCTAGAATGAATACTTTAATTAAATACAAAGTTATGCTATTAATATTTTAAGGCATGAAATTCAGCTTCTTAATTAATTAAGACCAACACGAACCGCGCGGGACATGTATATATAAATACATGGTTCCATTAAACTAGGAAAGCAACTCAAAGTTGTCTTTCATGTATTGGTAAGTACGTAATACTTATTATTGCAAGCTATATTACCTCATCTTGTTCTAAAAATATTTTTCTGTGTCTACCTAGCTAGCTACCATGTCAGCTGAGGATATATATTTCGCTCTTACCCGAAAGAAGTGGCAAAAGGTTAGAGAGCTATGCATGACACATCAAGAGGGTCCATTTCTGAAAATATCACGCACCGGAGACTCTGTGCTACAACAGGCATTATACTCCGGAGAAGTGGACTTAGTGCTGGACTTGCTGGACGATGCTAAAAAACTTTTTCAAGAACGAAAAGAATTTGAAGACAAGCTCAAGGGTGATGTCAATATGAATGGAGACACCATACTCCACGTGGCTGCAACTCAGGACGCTTGTATCTTAGCTGCCGATAAGATTTTTAGCTATGCAGGTCACTTGCTATTCACCAGAAACAATAGGGAAGAGTTCCCTATCTTCTCCGCTACTCGATATGGCCAAATGGAAATGTTCAAGTTTCTTAACAGTAAAATCATAGAAATGGTTCCTGATGAAGAATTACGTACGTCCTTAATTTACAAGGCGCCCGCGCCCTTTGGACGTGAAAATTATACTATACTTCACGTAGCCATCTTCAACGAGCATTTTGGTATGTTTCTTTCGAGTTATGTTCGTTAGAATTGGAGTATTATTAATTTTTGTTCATTCCTGTTTTTAATTACTCCTATAATCTAATATGTATAATAGCATGGTTTTATTATATATGTGGAGTTCCCTGGATGAGATACTAATTTAATGACTTACCTTATTATATATATCAACTACTAATTAAACACTTATATGTTTTGTTTATAATTAATATGCTTATAATAATTTTTGCCTACAATCGTAAGTATCTCATTTCTTTATAACTATATGATCGACTGATAATGTTTAATCTAACTAGCTACATATATAACAGAATTGGCGTTGTACATAGCAAGAAAAATTAAAGATTTAATTAGGGAAAGGGACTCACAGCAATTGACTGCTCTTCACAAGCTGGCTATGAATTCATCGGCCTTCAGACACGGCTACTGCAAATGGCTCAAGCTTCTACTGCCATCTCCTTTTCGACATTTTTGTAAGCACACAAAATCTTTATATCCCAATACAACAACACTTTATAATTTGAAATTCTAGGAGTTTCATATCCTGTTTTTTTTTTTGGTAGCTGTAATTTTCATTTCTACATACTTATATATCATCTATATATCTTGTGTTTGCATATGTATCTGATACCATCAGCTGGTGAGACTTTACCCGAAGGTGCTACTGATTATAAAGTAAAAGGCGGAGGTACGAGCTATGATATCATGCCCAGCTTATACACATGGATCGTTATTATATTTTCTTCTAATATATACAAAATATATTTATAGAAGTTTATAACCCGTGTCAAGCACGAGATAACTAATATTTAAATAAATTATTTTTTTTATATTTTTATTGATATTTAATATAAAATTTTATAATATTAAGAATTTATGTTAATGTTATATGTTCTCTTATTTTATATAAATTTTATTCAATTTAATATAAATATATTATAATTTGGACTCGTGTTATAATAAATCTATACTATAGTATTAAAACCGAAAGATTAAAAGTTTGGTGGTCTTTGGTCGGTATTTGGGTCAAACTGAATAGTTATTATTGGACCTAATTTTCAAACACTAATTTCCTGACTAAAATACATCTCACATTAGTCTCCTAAATAAAACATATCTCTAAATAAAAAATACAAACATTATCTTATTAAAATATAAATAAAATATATGAAAAATAATATAAAATATATACATATAACATTAAATAAAAGTTAAATTATTATTATAAAAATAAAAATATATTCAAATTATATATAAAACTATTAAAACAATTTGATATGTGCATTGCACGGGATATAAGTTAGTATATAATTGGATCTTAAAAGTAAAATTTCAGGTAAAATAGATATGTATATAATTAGGACATGTATTATAATAAGTAAAATTATATTATACTTTTTAGATTTGTGGCCCAGTACCAACCCACTAACCGACCAAAAACTTTTAATTTTTCGATTATAATAATATAATATAGATTATTATTTTTTTAAAATTATAATAAAATTATTATCTTTTCATTGAGTTTACAAGTTTATAAAGTAGTCGAATACAAAACCTAACAAGAGATAAACATTTACCGGTATGCAAATCCGCTTTTCTCTGTATTTTTTAATTTTAAATAAAATTTTATTTGGCAAAAATATCACAATTTTTGTGTATATTTTGTAATTATGCCGTGGTGTAATTAATGTTCTCCATGTAAAGTACTCCCTGATGCCGACTCAAGTGGCTTTTTTTACTTTTTATAGTCAAATTTACTATTTTTTGACCGAAAATTATATATATTATACAATTATAAAAAATAAAAAATAAATATTTAATCTATTCTAAAATGTAATTTTTAATTTTCAAAAATTATAAAAGAATAATATCTAATCTTGGATCAAAATTTAGTCAAATCGATGACAAAAATTCAAACAAGCAACTTGAATTTAGACGAAAGGAGTACTTGGTAAAATCGTTTCCCTCGACTGCCTACTAAATCAATTTCATTTGTGTGGGAATTATTGAAGTTGGATCAAGTTTTACAATGACAATTCCCTTTTGGACTAAGTTTAAAAAAGAATATCGAAGATATCAAGCTGCTTTGCAACTGGGCTCCTTCCTAGTTAAGAACTATACAGAGTGGATAGAGAAGCTAGGAGCTACTGCTGAATTAGATTCTTCGGAAGACGACAATTCTGGCTTGGCGTCTGCAGGAAGCCCGAAGAATGCAGATGAGGAATCAGTGAAACCACCAACCCCGAATGCAGATGAGGAATCAGTGAAACCACCAACACCGTTGATCCTGGCAACAAAGTTCGGATGCACTGAAATAGCTCTTCAGATTATAGAGGAACACCCTCAAACCGTTGAGCAAGTCGATAAGGAATATGGTTCAATTTTACACCTGGCAATTAAGTATAGGAGGATAGAGATATTTGAAGCTGTGGTGAAAATGAAAATGCAGATGAGGAGGCTGGTGAGACTCCAGGACAAAGATGAAAACTCCATTTTGCATATGGTTGCTCTAAATACCACAAAAGTAAAAGCTAAAAATGGCACTGATGATTCCATTTCGCAAATGGTTGCTCTGATTACCAAAAAGGTAGAAGATAAGAATGTCAGTGATGCGACTTCAACTAAGACGCTCACAGCCGTGACTTCAACTAAGACGCCCACAGCCAAACATCCACCTTGGGAAGCTGAAGAGCTCAACAATGAATCACGCAGTCCTGCTTTTATATTGCAAGATGACCTAATCTTGTTTGAGGTGTGTATATATATACTTTGCGTATATTGATTATAAATATATTACATGCATCAGAATCTGGATTATTAATATTTAAAAGTTTTTTTTTTTGATAAGCCAATATCATTACTTCAAGGAAACATTACAAGAACTAATACTTAATCAGACTATAGAGGAGCATGACTTGGAAAATCATACTCCCTACTGCTTACTAGACCCTAGCCCCTGAACACGACAAACCATTACCGATCCACATTACTAATAGATACTAGGAGACATAACATACCTAAAACTAGAAACTTGAGATTACTTGACTTAAATAACTAAGAAGCTTTTTACTTGGTTTCTTCCTTTGCATTCAGCTGTTCAACCCCCTTTTTATTGATATTTAATAT
>QRFB01008664.1:12070-27545 GCA_008931105.1 Oenanthe javanica
TGTATCATGATTCTAAGGACATTTATTATGCTAACAAATATATCGCAGTAATTAAAGTCATAATAAATATGTTTATTGAATAATCAATTGACATAAAGGTTTATCAAAATAAACATTGTATTGCCTCTAGGGCACCTACACCAACAGTTTGTATGCTATTAGCTTGCTAAGATCATATACTGATATCATATATCAGTAAGCTAAGTCCTGCAATACAAAATTAGTACCAGCATGTTATAACACATTAAATCAAGTCTTCCAGCATGCTAACATTGTGATCATCAAAATCAAAAGGGTTTCAGCATTGTATTTTGTACCATGCAAGCCCCTGTAAGATTTTAGGTAGCATTTGATTTGTTCTATGCAAGTCCATGTAAGTTTTGATGACTACATATTTCTGGATGACCAAAAATGTAGGACATCCTATGAGTGTAAGATTATCTCCCATATCAGTAAGTAAATTTACATTTCAGTATTTTGTCATTATAATATGTGACTAGTAAGAGTATGTGTAAATGGTAAGAATATATTGTGCAAGAGTAAATTTATTTTTATCGGAATACAAGTATATATGTTCATATTGTGCATTTAAGCATTCTTGAAATTTTATCTTCTTCCATTGTTGTCATCACTCATTGTTTCACCATTCAGTTTATATTCATATTATCATAATGTCTAACCCTTGTACTCTTTGTATTATTTTATATCCGTATATGAGTTTTTCGCTCACTGCCGGTCTATGTTTCTTTGTTTTCCCCGATAGGTATTCATAACTAGGTGGGCTATCTTTTGGGAAGAGTGCGAGTTACTGATTTTGAGGAGTTTATTTAATTATTAGTTTCTATCTGTTAGAGTTAATAAATATGGATTTAGATTTGAATTAGGATAGTTGACTTGTACTTTTAAATTTTAGATTGTAAGATGTTAGATATTGAGCAGTTGTAACTTTTTATTAAGTTTTTGGAGAATTTTATTTAAGTGAATAAGTTCGGGATTTTAAATTTAGTGTTAATGAAATTGAGATATATAACTAAATTGTATTTGTTACAATTATATTAGATATCAACCATTATATTATTATATTATAAATAAAATAAATTATATTTATTTAACATTTTTAAAATTGTTTATAATTTTTTTAAAAGTGTGAACCAACCTATAGAAATATTAAACCACAAATTATTCCGATGTATGACACTAAAATAGTGTCAAAGTAACACTATTTTAGTGTTAAAATTACATAATTTACAAAACCAACTCAAATGGGAGTTAAACTATATCATACACTATAAGTAATCGTTTACACTATATCCTAAATTATAAGAAATCTTTTACTTATTAAAATAATAAAGAATTGAGTGTTGGGACTTAAAAGGAATAAATTTGTTTTTGTTAACAAATATGAAGGTATAGTTGAAATTTTGAAAAGCGTCAAATTTGGTGTCAATATGACACCAAATGTATGTTTGACACCAAATTTAGTGTCACTCCAATTATTTAGTGTCTATTTTGACAGTATTTTAGTGTCCCATGAGAGTGATTTTACATTAAAATAGTGTCAAAGTAACACTATTTTAGTATTTTAAATTGACACTATTTTAGTATTTTAGTGTAGTATTGAAAATGCTCTAATTATAAATATAGACGGTAAAGATGTCATGTTGGTTAGAAATTTGTTTTAATGAAAATAAATTGATAATTATGTACCCAACTTCATCAAAACCTTACGACTAGGCCCATGTCTTATAAATTCTTTTTTAATCAAATGAAATTGATAATTATATTCCCAACTTCATCAAAACCTTATCACTAGGCCTGGCCACAGCTAAAAAACTGTCTGTTGGGTTGAACCTGAACATTTTTGCACTTCCATTGAATTATAATTCACAAAGCATTTGCCACATTCTAGTGGGCTTATCATATCTTCATAGGAACTCATGCCAAATTTGATACTTATACCTGGCCATTTTGACGACTCAGTTTGATCGGCCGAGCCCCCGACATCATGCATCTAATCCATAATGCACATACATCTCTTCTAAAATTTGGAAATTTAATTTAATTGGTTGAAAAGGTAAATTAAATAATCAGAGATTAATAGAGTATATATTAATATTATAATAATTTTTAATATATCAATCGTATTTATCATATAATATATCTTTTCAAAAAAATTAAAATTTATATAGATTAACTAAGTTTTAAAATTGAATCGGTGGAGTGAACCGTAAAAATTGAATAAGATTAATATTATATAAAATAAAACTATTAAAATATGAAATAAAAATTATAATATATGAAATAAATTATTATAAAATTATAATAAATTCAAATTTTAAATATTTTAAAGTGACCCATTGCACGGGATTTAAGCTAGTAAAACTTGTTAGAGTCGGTTTGCACTTGGTGCTAAGCAAACTCCAAATAACTCTCTCGACCTTATAAGAATCTCAACAGGTAAGAGTTTAGTCATAATATCGGCCTACTAATTTTTCGAACAATAATATTTAAGTTAAATAATTCATGAAAATAAATATCAACGTACTTGCTACTTCGATGCATAACATGATTCTTTTATATCTTAATCTTAATAATAAAAATATTATCATAAAATATATCAGGAATTTTTTGTCATCCATATATATAGAAACTACTTATTTAAGTAATTAAATAATCAAATCCTATTTTATAAAAATATGATTAATAAATAATTATTAAAAACTACAAAACATAGAATAAATTACAGAACATTAAAAACAATTAAAAGATAAATAAAATAATTACATGAAAAATATAGAACACAAAACTAAAAAATACTATTCAACATTAATATTCTATAAATACAATTTTAACTTCTATATTTTTTGTGTCACGCAATTTTTATCATAAAACATACTCCCTCCGTCCCATTTCAAGTGGTTGATTTAATTTTTTTAATTGTTAAAATTTTTAAAGTTTGACCAAATCTTACATATATTATATAATTAAAAAAATTATAAAATATATATCATTAAAATATTTATATAATTTTTTTTAAAATGTATTTTTCAGATTTTAAAAATTATAAATATAAATATATTTATATTTATTTAATTTTTTATAAAAATTAATTAAATTTAACCGTTAAAAAGTTAAATGGGACGGAGTGCGGAATAAATTTTATGATAAAAATAAAAACCGGATAACCCCCGACCAACACTGACACGTGCGGCGTTCTAGACACTTCTAACATCTTAAATATACGTGTCCGCATTGAATGCAGCCAATCATATTCATTCGCACATCACTAACTCAATTCCTATTGGTCCAAAACCTCCACGTCATCACCCAATTCTCCACCACAAATTTCATCTTCTCCGCATCTCCCTCGTATATATATACACACAAAAACACATACACACACAAATTAATCAAATAAACAAAATAATAGTGGTGAAATTTGTGGTGAAATCGATAAAAAGCTTCGATCTTTCTCTAATCCAAACAATAAAAATGGGCCTTGCAACGAGAAAATTATGTGTTTTTATTGTTTTGGTAATCCAATTTTCGATATCAACGGCCCTGATTTCATCTTCGGACGTCAATCCTGTCTATCCTAAAGTCTTCTCTGTAAGTATTTTTCGAATTTGTATCTATTTCAACCTTTTTATCGAATTGGTTTTTTGATTTTATGTTGAAATTTACATGTTATAGGTCGCATGATGTTTTATAATTTATAGACTGTTAGATTTTGCATTTGTGGAAAATTGGATAACGGGGGTTGATTAGGTATGTGTATAGAGAATTTCTGTGATTTGATCAAGAATTTTCGATAATCGAAAAATAGAAGAAGAATTTTATATAATTAATTGGATAATTGAGGTGGGTTTTTAATTTTATGTTGCATTTTTGTAGATTGAAGAAAGAATTTAATTGGTAAAATTTGGGATTTGGGTTTCGTTTTGATAAATTTTTTGGATTTGTGATGTAAAATGTTATATTTATTATAAATTTATGTATTTATATATGAATTGCATAATAGTGGTTGAATCTTGTGTATTGATGTTTTTTGAATTTTTTCCTGATTTGTAGGATTTGAAGGAAGCAATTGTTAAAGGTTTAGGTTTTCAGGCTGATGATTTTAAGATAACTGGGTTTGATTTGAGGGATACGTTAGTGGGTCGATCAGTGGCTTATGAATTTGATGTGGAGATTGATAAGAAGGTTTTGCCTTTGAAGCTTATTGAGGATGTGAAGAGGTGGGAATATGTGGATTTGCCTATTTTTAGAGTGGTTAAGGGCGATGTTAAGAGTGATGTCGACAATGCATTGGTGGAAAGACGTGGTTTGGATGATGGATTGCCTGAGTTGGCTCCATTTCAGTTGGCAGGTCCGATGGAGCTTTGGATTCATGATGCTAAGGATGTCAGAATCTCGTTGCCGGTTAGTTTTGAACAATCCTTCTTTTTTCTTTTTGACTTTATTGTTGCATGTTTACAGCAATATTGTGAGTTTTGATTCTGCAAGTTTACATGTTTTTTCCTTAATCTGGTTGGTATTTGGTTTATTTTTAAGTGTAGTAATTTAGCTGCGAAAATTGATTGTTAGCTGATACGCCTGTGGAATATTTAGGCTTTATATGTTTCATTACTTCATACATCTAGAAAAAGAGCATTCCTTGATTTTTATTGGGAGAGAAGAAAAGAATATAAAAGAAGTTTAGAGAAATGGAAGGGATGGATGCTATATAAACTTCCATTATCGTGCTGCTGAGTTTCTTAGCAGGGAAGAGAAACTGAGAAAGTTGGTATATTAAATGGAAAATTAAATTTGTTAAACAAGATGGAAAATGACATTTGTGAAAATTCTCTTTCCTGTTGCCACATTGTAAGAACAATTATTATCTTCTTTTCCTTTCTTTACTTCTCACCAAAGTAAAACTTGGGAACAATAAAACTCTTATCACGCCGTAAAAGAGTGAGCTTTAAGGTTTAGTTGGCAAAGTTTGTTTGGCAGCTATCGTTTTTGACAGATTTATACTTATCCCTTCTTTAATACCTTTTTTATGTGCTATTATGAGAATATATAACTGTAGGAAGTCTAGTTTTGAATACAGACATTAAAAATTGTAGAAGCTTCAAAATTTGTAACGTCAAATGTGTGCATTCTAGCCTCGTGGTTCGTAGACTACATCTGAGTTATTAGTACAGGAATAAGTTAGTTTCATTAGCAGTTCAGCTGGTATTTTGGTAGGTAGTGCAGGTAATATTTTTTAACTTTGTGGTGGAGTAATTTAAGCCTAAATGTCCGTTGGAGGCCACAGTTTCATTTTAAGTGTAAAGTAAAATGGACATGTTTTTAAGTGAAGGTTTGGTAATATTTGCTACTTGGGAAAACAAAATTTTAGATCAAATTTGCAAGCACGCAAAACAGAACAAAATTTTAGAATAAATGTAAAGATCAANCAAATGTAAAGATCAACTCTACCTTATGTACCAGATTCTAAAGCCTGCCTATTATCATGAATTCTGTTTTTTTAACTTCTATTCATTTTTTTGAATCAATAATTTTGTGTACTAATTATGCTTTGAATATGTAATTACAGCATGATGTTGATGCCGGTGTGCTGAAGAAAGTAATTTTAGCTGATGGTGCTGTGGTCACAGTCAAGGGTGCACGTTCAGTCAGCCTGCGTCACCCTATTGAGCTGCCTCTTCCATTCAACCAATCCCAAAATGGTTTAGCCTCGGGTCTTTTAGCTTTGGCAGCTCGCCTCCGCCATGCTTCCCGTTCCCAAGGAGAACCCCTTATTTCCCTCCGCATTGTTGGCCCTACATCTCTATCTTCTCCGACATCATCATCATCTTCTAGCAATAGGCTGAAGCTGAAGCGCCTTGCTCCTGGCCTGGTGGAGCTATCATCTGCTTCTAAAATGAAAGCAATTGAAACAGTCTCCAACATTGATCTAAAAGAAGATGTACCTACCCTTTTGACACCAGATAGTTTTGCGACATTGTGGCCTCTCACATCAGTTAACGGCTCGAACTCCAACTTGCTTGGTTTTGAGGCACTTCTCTCCTCTGTTCTTGGTTCGAAAACTTACAAGAAGGGTTCTGTTAAGTTAATGAAGGCTGATGTTTCAGCGCAGACATATGTAAAGATAGGTTTCGAGGTCGAGAAAAAGCTACAAGAAGCAGATGGTATCGACTTGAGCAGTTTTCCGGAGTGGAGAACAAAGCCTGATAGTTTAAGGATGCATTTTGAGGTATTGGGGAAGATTGATGGGGACAAGGTGGTTCCTGAAAGAATAATGCAGATTGATCCTGTTGGTATTGAGCATGCTGTGGCACCCCAACTTCTCACAGGGAATGTAACTATGTCAAAGGTCCCCATTGTCCAGCCACCTCCTAATCCATTCACCTTATAATTTTTGGTGGGATTTATTTTGTANGTTTGTATAAAGTGAGTTTTAAAAGTGTAAAATGTCTATCCTATGTTTCTTTTAAAAACCTTGGATATGCATATACATCAGTAAAGTATATCGATTTGTACATAATATTGGAAAGAAATTTTACTTTGAGATGCTTCAGCGTTACGATTCTTTATTTTTGTACGGTCAACTTGACTCATTTTTAACCGTAATTTAAAAATAATATATAATTGAAAAAAATTTAAAATTTTATATTGTTAAAAAGTATATATGATTTATTTTAAAATATATTTTTTTAATTTTTTAAAATTATAAAAAAATAATTTTTAATTTTCGGTCAAAAATTAGTCAATTTAATTCTAAAAAATCAAAATTGACATATAAATAGGGACGGAGGGAAGTCAAAATGGACATGTAAATAGGGACGGAGTGAGTAAATTACATTAAATTGCACTAGTTCTGATTAATCGGGGTTTAAATTGATTTATTGCCTTAAATTTTACTTAAACTAGGGGTTTAAATTGATTCTTAAATTTAATTTTAAAAAATGTTTGTTTTGTATAATAAATTAGAAAATGACATCAAGTTTTTTGTCTTAAAATGGGATTTAAATTAATTTTTTGAATTTAAAAGTGAAAAAATATATGTTTTGTGTGAAATTAGAAAATGACTTCAAGTTAAAAGAACATTTTAAAGTTCAAAGTTGATATTTTTTTTTATTTGATAAAACTTAATATTATGATTCACATGTTCAACTTATAAATTTTATTTTTGTTTTTATATTTTTAATAACTTGCACAAAATATTACTAAAACGGATTCTAAAATTTTCAATTTTTACTTTTAGATTTGAATAATTTTAAATCACAAGTCGTTTTTTAAACTTTATCCAACGGGCTCTATCTGTTGTACGTGTGACTAAATTTTCACTCCTGTTCTAATTTTTTAAATTTTTAAAAATATTTTGCATCATATTTCATGATATCTTTTATGTAACATCCCGTATTTTTTAATAATATATTAAGCTATTTTATTTAATATTAAAAATAATATTAGTAAGTTATTACTGATATTATTATTTGATTATGTATATAATTTATTTTATATTAGGATATTGTTTTAAAGATTATTGGTTAAGAGAAGAAAAGAGAAAAAAAAAAAGAAATAGAATAGAAAAAGAAAAGAAAAAGGAGTTAGGGTTTTGGAAAATAGAAAGTTACGTTACATCTAACAGAAAGAGAGAAGGTGAAAGAGAGGAAGATAGAGAAGGAGAAGAAGAAAGAGAAAGAGGAGAAGAAGAAAAACGCTTAAGAAGATAGGTTATGGTGTTTAAATTGGGTGATTGTGAGCAATTCATAATCTTTAACTCTTAAGGTACGGATACATTCTACACTCTCTCTTTATTCTCGTATTGTTAGTGTACGGATATCTTCGTTTTATCTTCTCTTTTCATATTGTTATTCCAAATTCGTGTGTATATATATATATATATATATATATATCATAACTGATCTGAATTCTTGTTAAATTCGTAACTGATTCGTTATACATCCAAATGTTATGATTTTGGATTCCTTAGAAAGGTATTTCGATTATCTACATCTTTTATTCTTTACGCTTTCTGAAATTCTGTTCGTAAGGGTGTCGAAATCTGCCTTTTATGCAATCTGATGGTTTAATTCATATTAATATGCTGTAACTTCTGAAATTCATAATAAATTGAATATTCATTCAATAATTATGTGTAATATCACTCTGGAACGGTATTTTCGAGATCTTCATCTTTTGTTTACATTCTGCTGTCAGATTCTGTGGTTTCGATGTCTTAAATCTCAAAATACTACTGTGATCAGGTGCTGATTCTATTCTAACAGCTCATCTTTGTTTGTTTTTTGCATTCGTTTCTTATCCGTTTTTTACGAACTTTAACATTCTGGAAAGGTCTCGGAATCCTCTACGAATTCTGTGTTTTGTGCTTTCTCATTTGAGTTCATCCTGATAGAGTAAACTGCCTTTTTCTGAACTGGGCAGATCTGATTATATTATTAATAGCGTATTTTTGTACGATATTTGGGTATGTGATATTTAAGTAATGTAATTTCAGTAATTTGTGATATATGTATGATTTGGGAGATCTCGTAAGACCTCCGTCATGAGTGGATAATCTCATGCTTTGGCACCACCTATACGGTGTATTTAAATTGTATGGGCGTGTCGCCGGAGTTATGGGACACGTAAAGTCGTGACTATTGTGTATGTTTGTTTGGCCATTTGGGTAGCATTGTGTTTTGTACCGTGCAAGCCCCTGTATGATTTTGGGTAGCATTTGATTTGTTCTATGCAAGCCCCTATAAGTTTTGATGACTACATATTCTGGAGAACCGAAATGGAGGACATCCTGTAACCGTAACATTATCTCCCATATCCGTAAGTAAGTTCACTTTTGATCTATTTAATATTATTTTCAGTAAGTGGTAAGAGTATGGGTGAGTAAGTTTTCTTTGATTCTAAGTACGTACGTTTGTATTTTGAGTTAGGTATTTATAGTACTATATCTCATTCAATTTTCTTTATCATCGATCATCATTTTGATATTGAGTTTGAATTATATATTGTCATCATCTAATCTTTGTTCACCTTGTGCATTTTTTTTTATATATCCGTATATGAGCCTTTCGCTCACTGCCGGTCTATGTTTCTTGATTTCCCCCGGCAGGTATTCATAACTAGGTGGGCTACCTTTTGGGAAGAGTGCGAGTTGCTGACTTTGAGGAGTTGTAACAGTTTATATTTATATTTGAATTTAGATAGTTGAGTTGTACTTTTAATTTTGGATTNCCTTGTGCATTTTTTTTTATATATCCGTATATGAGCCTTTCGCTCACTGCCGGTCTATGTTTCTTGATTTCCCCCGGCAGGTATTCATAACTAGGTGGGTTACCTTTTGGGAAGAGTGCGAGTTGCTGACTTTGAGGAGTTGTAACAGTTTATATTTAGATTTGAATTTAGATAGTTGAGTTGTACTTTTAATTTTGGATTTTAAGTTATTAGACATTGATCAGTTTTATCTTTGTATTGGATTTTTGGAGCAATTTATTTAAGTGAATAAGTTCAGGATTTTAAAGTTGGTATCAGAGCTAGAGTTTTATGATTCTGTAGACTTGCCTTTAGGTTCGACTTGTGAGATTTAGGTAGTTGTAAGATTGAATTTCAGGATTATTGAGATTTACCTTTAAGCTCGACCTGTGAGTATGGGTAAACTGCATATTTGTTAGTTAGTTAAGAATATTATTTGTTTCATATATTCTTGGATATCTTTTCGTTATCGTTTAGAATCATCTTTCGTGCGATCATTATTCGTAAGTTGGTGCGATATGATGAAAGTTAGTAAATAAAGATGCAATGTGAAGACTCAGTGATAAACCAATTTTTAAAGGAAAATCAAGTTCATGGAAAACAATAACAATGACATCTTTATCAATTTCGACTTCACGTATGACATTTTGTTAGATTTAATGATGGATATCGAAGTTTTTAAATGTATTGTTAAACTAGCAACAATGGAAGGAGGCCGAAAACATCTAAGGGAATAAAGGACACTTTTAGGATAATCGTCAAATATATAAACGGCCGATTTAGGACTTGTAGTGTTAGTCATCAAGAAAAACCATGATTATAGTTAAATGCAACGTCAAGGTGGAGCGAGCTACTTACGAGATTAGAGGAAGCGGTTCGTGTTCGTTATCGCAACTCTTTTTTTTAGTAGAGGCGTGTAAGTTTAATTTCGAGGACGAAATTTCTATTAGGAGGGAAGAATGTAACATCCCGTATTTTTTAATAATATATTAAGCTATTTTATTTAATATTAAAAATAATATNGTGTATATATATATATATATATATATATATCATAACTGATCTGAATTCTTGTTAAATTCGTAACTGNTTAGGACTTGTAGTGTTAGTCATCAAGAAAAACCATGATTATAGTTAAATGCAACGTCAAGGTGGAGCGAGCTACTTACGAGATTAGAGGAAGCGGTTCGTGTTCGTTATCGCAACTCTTTTTTTTAGTAGAGGCGTGTAAGTTTAATTTCGAGGACGAAATTTCTATTAGGAGGGAAGAATNTTCCTTAGAAAGGTATTTCGATTATCTACATCTTTTATTCTTTACGCTTTCTGAAATTCTGTTCGTAAGGGTGTCTAAATCTGACTTTNTAATAATATATTAAGCTATTTTATTTAATATTAAAAATAATATTAGTAAGTTATTACTGATATTATTATTTGAATATGTATATAATTTATTTTATATTAGGATATTGTTTTAAAGATTATTGGTTAAGAGAAGAAAAGAGAAAGAAAAAAAAAAGAAATAGAATAGAAAAAGAAAAGAAAAAGGAGTTAGGGTTTTGGAAAATAGAAAGTTACGTTACATCTAAGAGAAAGAGAGAGAAGGTGAAAGAGAGGAAGATAGAGAAGGAGAAGAAGAAAGAGAAAGAGGAGAAGAAGANTATTAATATGCTGTAACTTCTGAAATTCATAATAAATTGAATATTCATTCAATAATTATGTGTAATATCACTCTGGAACGGTATTTTCGAGATCTTCATCTTTTGTTTACATTCCGCTGTCAGATTCTGTGGTTTCGATGTCTTAAATCTCAAAATACTACTGTGATCAGGTGCTGATTCTATTCTAACAGCTCATCTTTGTTTGTTTTTTGCATTCGTTTCTTATCCGTTTTTTACGAACTTTAACATTCTGGAAAGGTCTCGGAATCCTCTACGAATTCTGTGTTTTGTGCTTTCTCATTTGAGTTCANGACTCTTAAGGTACGGATACATTCTACATTCTCTCTTTATTCTCGTATTGTTAGTGTACGGATATCTTCGTTTTATCTTCTCTTTTCATATTGTTATTCCAAATTTGTATATATATATATATATATATATATATATATATCATAACTAATCTGAATTCTTGTTAAATTCGTAACTGATTCGTTATACATCCAAATGTTATGATTTTGGACTCCTTAGAAAGGTATTTCGATTATCTACATCTTTTGTTCTTTACGCTTTCTGAAATTCTGTTCGTAAGGGTGTCGAAATCTGCCTTTTATGCAATCTGATGGTTTAATTCAGATTGATATGNATTCAGATTAATATGCTGTAACTTCTGAAATTCATAATAAATTGAATATTCATTCAATAATTATGTGTAATATCACTCTGGAACGGTATTTTCGAGATCTTCATCTTTTGTTTACATTCTGCTGTCAGATTCTGTGGTTTCGATGTCTTAAATCTCAAAATACTACTGTGATCAGGTGCTGATTCTATTCTAACAGCTCATCTTTGTTTGTTTTTTGCATTCGTTTCTTATCCGTTTTTTACGAACTTTAACATTCTGGAAAGGTCTCGGAATCCTCTACGAATTCTGTGTTTTGTGCTTTCTCATTTGAGTTCATCCTGATAGAGTAAACTGCCTTTTTCTGAACTGGGCAGATCTGATTATATTATTAATAGCGTATTTTTGTACGATATTTGGGTATGTGATATTTAAGTAATGTAATTTCAGTAATTTGTGATATATGTATGATTTGGGAGATTTCATAAGACCACCGTCATGAGTGGATAATCTCATGCTTTGGCACCACCTATACGGTGTATTTAAATTGTATGGGCGTGTCGCCGGAGTTATGGGACACGTAGAGTCATGAATATTTTGTATGTTTGTTTGGTCATTTGGGTAGCATTGTGTTTTGTACCGTGCAAGCCCCTGTATGATTTTGGGTAGCATTTGATTTGTTCTATGCAAGCCCCTGTAAGTTTTGATGACTACATATTCTGGAGAACCGAAATGTAGGACATCCTGTAAGTGTAAGATTGTCTCCCATATCAGTAAGTAAATTTGTATTTCAGTATTTGATCATTATAATATATGACTAGTAAGTGTACGAGTAAGAGTAANGTATGGGTGAGTAAGTTTTCTTTGATTCTAAGTACATACGTTTGTATTTTGAGTTAGGTATTTATAGTACTATATCTCATTCAATTTTCTTTATCATCGATCATCATTTTGATATTGAGTTTGAATTATATATTGTCATCATCTAATATTTGTTCACCTTGTGCATTTTTTTTTATATATCCGTATATGAGCCTTTCGCTCACTACCGGTCTATGTTTCTTGATTTCCCCCGGCAGGTATTCATAACTAGGTGGGCTACCTTTTGGGAAGAGTGCGAGTTGCTGACTTTGAGGAGTTGTAACAGTTTATATTTATATTTGAATTTAGATAGTTGAGTTGTACTTTTAATTTTGGATTGTAAGTTATTAGACATTGATCAGTTTTATCTTTGTATTGGATTTTTGGAGCAATTTATTTAAGTGAATAAGTTCGGGATTTTAAATTTTATATGGTCACAAAATTTTCAGTTGCTTGCATATAGTTGCATGGTTCAGGTATTAATCTACAGATAGTCAATAACAAGGAAACTTCAAAATTCTACAGCTAAAGATGGCCAGAATGATTTTGATGACATAAGAACACATTTCTCTGTTACAAAGTTCCACATAATATACAGAGCTATTCATTTATTCTGTAACTTGTTTCGGTAGAATATGAGAGACTTGTACAACGACCTCAAGGAGAAATATTGATTTGTAGAATCCTCCGGTCTTATTTGGTGATAAACGACGCTCCCTTTTCAATGCTTGCTGCCAATTCTTTCTTTGCTTCCACCAATCCAGCCCTGTTGAGATAAATCAAGTAAATAAATAGATATATGTGTTCAATGATTTGAACATTGTCGTCATCTCTCTAATGGTTGCTATTCATACCTCTCATACTCGTTCATCGGCCCAAGCTGAAAGATTTCCTCAGCTCCAGTACGACCAAGTCGTACCTTGGTGGCAAAGAAAGGTAATTCTGTCACCTGTAATTGTGCAAAACACAAAGTTGAACAAACAGATGGTAACAATGTACATGCTTCTCTATGGTGTATGTCTGTACTGGGTGAAGGCAATAGAGCTGACCAATTACCTGAGAAGCAACAAAAGCACATTCCACAATATTGGCATCTCCTCTTAAGCCACGCAGGCATGCATCTGCAAATTTAACTGCTGCATACGCCTAAACATAAAAGTGCCAGCTAATAGTCTCAATAAGTTCAAATTGGAAAGTGGGAATCTAATTTCTAACCTCCAACTAAACAAGTTAAATAACAAATAAAGAATTAAATGTGACCAACCATGGAGAGGGTTGCAGAGCCAGCTCCAGCTTTTGCCTGCACATTATGTGAATATTTAAGATTACCTTTAGTTTAGCATTGGACATCTAAATCGATCAACAAGTAGTAAGATTGATATTTCTGCAATAATCGAATTTCAAAGGTTCTATATAAATCAATCTAAGGTCCATATTATGTTTTGATTGCATTTAAATGATTTAATTTTACAAGAAAGAAATTGATATAAACGAAAGGCAAGATATATTTGTAGTGAACAAATTACATGCTAATTAAATAGAGTTAAGATAGAAACTGATGATGCCTGACATGTTTTACACCATTACAAGTTATTATCAATTTTTTTGTGATCTTCAACTCCACCAGGTACTGATTTTTATCCATCAACAATACTGAAAACTACTTTATGTGTCCAAGTGGAGTTTTTAAGGCACTGATTTAATCCATCAACAATACTAAAAACTACTTAATGTGTCCAAGAGGAGTTACCTGAACAACTTCAGTTCCACCATCTTGTATACGTTTTGTAAGGTATACGGCCTCTTCTTGTGTGAAAGAGCAGGGAGGTTTAACCTGATGAAGTACAAATAGAAAATGTTAAGAAATATATCCCAAGTTACGGCCTTCAGCAAGACTAAAATATCTACAAAATGGTGGTTTCAAACCTGTGAAAGAAGAGGCAAAATCGTCACTCCTGCATGACCTCCTACAACTGGAACACTAACTTCCCTTGGGTCAAGTCCCAGGACTTCTGCCTGCATAGAAACATCAACAATGTCTATCAACACAACAAACTTATGTGTCAAGTGGGTAGCTTGCACCGCATCTATCTGCATTGTTGAACTATAAATGATACTATATTTATGTATCACTCATCAAATGCAGTATAATGAGGGACAGTAGTTATGGTTCCTGATCTGTCAACTGCAGAGATTTTCTATCTTTAGAGTAGTAAGATCCAAAGACTTGCACCGTTGTGTTTGTGTTCAATTTAACAACCAAATATTTATTTATTTTTGGATAAGTAACCAAGTCACATTTACTTACCAGAAGATCATAAAGCACAATGTGGGCTGCTGAGTGATGTCTACTACGTTATCCATGTATTACCCATCAGATTATTATAAAATACAAATCCTATAGTGTTTCCTGGCCCTTTTTTTTATATAAGATTGGATATGAGATGCACATGAATTAAAAATTGGTCCAAGGTATGCTTACAACTGTTGTAACAGACATGCTGCTTGAACAGTTATGGCCCAAAACCGCAAAACTTTTCGAGCAGTGATCGTTATCAGCTCCAGTTATCCATGATGAAATTAAAGAGACAAAATATACTTCATAACAATTAAGGATAGAAGCAAAATAATTCTCTTAGAAAGGGCACATACCACAAAGGTATTGGCTCTCACTACATCAAGCATGGTAACACCCAAGAGGCGTTTTGGATCATAAGTGCCAGCTTTCTTAAACACTTCTGCTGCAATTGGAACTGTTGAGTTCACAGGGTTACTGATCAAGTTCACAATTGCATTAGGACAACACTTGGCAATTCCTTCACAAAGGGTCCTCACAATTCCAGCATTTATTTTAAAAAGGTCATCTCTAGTCATTCCAGGCTTCCTTGGAACACCAGCTGGTATAACTACAAGGTCCATCCCAACAAGAGCACTCTCGAGTTGTGGCTGTCCCAAAAATCCTCTGACCTATATATTTAAATTTTATTAACAATTATATCCAAAACAAATCATTAACTATAAATTTCAGACAAAATTAGTGGTTCGCTAATAAAGAACATATTTACCAAAAAAT
>QRFB01008665.1:0-32598 GCA_008931105.1 Oenanthe javanica
CAGCGAGGCTCTATTTTGATTAATTTTTTGCCAACTGACAATGCTAGATCATTTCTTCTAGTTATCATATGTAATTGTTGATGTAGCTGAGAATGGAAAGATACGGTTGATCCGTATGATTTTGAATTTACCTTTTAAGACATTTATATAACGGTTGTGCTGAAGTAGAATCTCTGTTAGTTTTTTTGTTTAATGTTTTTATCTAGCATTAATATTCTAGTCAGCAGACAGAAATTTTATTCTAATTTTTTGCTGCTATTTAGCCTTTTACATATTTGGTTAGCTTTTCTGCCGAGTGATTTTGTTCTCTCATCACCTCTCGTACCCTGATATATGTGATCGCTGCAAAAACATTTAGGTTGTGTTCACTTGGTGAGAATGGAATGAATAAAGAATGGAATGAAAAGTTATAAACAAATTGTACGAATAAAGAAAAATGTATGAGTGGAATTTTAAATGAACACGAGGGAGTTTAAATTTTGTATGATGAGGATTGTAGGGAAAATAATGAACAAATGGGATGAAACATGTATTCCTTCCAAAACATGTGGGTTAAAATTTTGGTATAATTAATTTAGAATGAAATTAAAAGAAAGAATGAAAATTATAAATATTTTTTTTTAATTTCACCCAAATAAAAGTATAAATTCCATTCCATTCTCCCCTTATTCCATTAAGTGAACATAGCCTTAGAGCATGTTTGGTAGCTTTAAATTGCCCCAATCTGCTTTGAGAGTTGTTATATATTTGTATACATTTAAAATTTTCTGCTTAAAATTAGTTTTATTTCAAAAAATTTAAGTACCTCTAAGATACCTTTTTTCCGACTTATTATTATTATTTTTTATATCAAACTCTAATATAAACAAATATATTTGAGACATTTTTTAAGTTATTTTTTATCCGTTGTATGTATTTGTACTTTATACTTTTATTTTATATTTGAACAATATAAATTTTATTCCTTTAGTCAAAATTTATTTTAAAAAATTACTTTAAGTTAAATTAGTTAAATGGATATATCTAATTTAAAGTAAAAAAATTATTAAATTATATTGAAATAGAATTCTTAAATTAAAAAATTTAGGTTATAATTTAGATATATTATAATATCAATAAAATATTGGTTAATCAAAATAATTAGATTAGAATAAAATATAGAATATTTTTTAGTATTAAATTTAACGATGCGTTTTTTATGTATATACTTTAAATCTAATGGTTAAATGGGGTTAACTAAATTATAAACTAATCTCAACTTGGATTATAATAATATAGTATATAAATATATTAAATATATGTGATCCTTGAGTATATAAGAATTAACTTGCTTTACCGGCACAACTAGTACACTTTTCTTGTACAAGCGGATCAGGCTAGATTTGTTTCAGATTGGACATATTTTAAATTAAACTTGGATAAATTTCGGATTAAAATCATAATAAATTGAGTCTAGATTAAATTCGGTTCAAATCATTTTAAATTTTTATTATTTCGGATCGGAAAAATACAATGTAAAATAATCTTGGATTAGTTTTCAATTATAGTAAAATTAAAATAAAAGACGTCAGATAAGCTTGTCTAAATAATATCTTATTCATTACAAGTATCTTTTTTCTTCTGTTTTTTAATTTGTGAGACTTTAAAAACTGGTTTATTTTTAAACATATTAGTTGTAATATAATATAATATAAATTTTTTAAATTTTTTTTGTATAACTATATATTTCAATTTTTTAATATAAAATTATTTTAAATATGAATTTTGTGTAAGAATAAATTAGTTTAGTGAATTAAAATTGGGTTAATATATGAACATAGGCTATGACCCATTAAAATAAAACTAAAATTCAGTTAATCTCTTTTCTAATTTGATATAATTTGTATTTATATCGAATCTAATCATATTTCAAGTTCCTATATTTTAGTTCGATTCAGTTCGTCTCACCTCGACCCGTTTTGCCGGTACAACTATAACTATTCAATATTCCCTCCGTCCCATAACACATGTCACTTTTGTAAAAATAACTGTCCCAAAATATTTGTCACTCTCTTTTTCCAAAACAATTTTATAAAGAATTTTCCACAAATTACCCTTATATTACTATTTTCAATATTTGACTAATTTAAATATACAAGCAACTCATCTACATTTAATGCAATTATTAGGGTAGACAAGGAAACAAATTAACTACTTAACTTTTTCTTAAAATATATAATTTTTTTAAAAGTTACATGTAAAATGGGAGGATGTATATATCCGGTATGCATGATATTTTAGTTGCCAAAAAAGGGCGGAAAATAGAGTTTCAATCCGGACTAAATTAACTTTACATGTACAAGTGCTTTCCAGATATATACTAGAGCTATACAATTGCATGAAATATGAAGCCAATATAAAAGGCATTTTAGTTGCCAAAAAAGTATGATTAATTATAATTTACATGTAGTGATGAACTAAACCTCTGTAATGGTGGGTAAATCAGGTCGCCATGAATGGTTTTGGTGCGAGTCAAACTCATCATGCATGCCAACGTTAATCAAATGTTCTAAAACTTGTTCTACTGAAACTCCTTTTATATTTGTTGTTGATTCTGTCATCAACTCTTCTAGTTGCTTCCTCGTAATCCTTAACTTTACTTGCCTTGTTTCTTGCATGTTTTGTGTATTAACATCAGTTTTTGATGCTCCTGAATCTTCTTCTTCTTCGACGACGATCTTCTTATACGTATAATTGTGATTGTAGAGATTGATTTTCTTAGGATTACGGCCGGTAAGGTGGTCGGAATAGTCGTCGCTCCAGTCATCACCACCCCATTGCATGGATGATTCCTTTATAATGCAATTTCCCATCTTGATCTTTTGTAATTAACTATTTTTTAAAGCTTCTTGTGTCTCTGTCTAAAGAGAGAGAACTTGAAAGCAAGGATCTTGGATGATGATATGTGGATGTTATGACTAGGATATATATATAGTTTGGATGATTGAAAATAGTTAGAGTTAACTCGTAACTTATAAATCGAAAATTATATGTATTTTTCTCGTATAAATTACTTATAAGGCAAGTCAAACGAAATCCTGGTGGTAAGACAAAGCTGAATATGATGGGGTAGGTTGGGATATAAAAAAGAGAGGGTAAAGATGAAAAGGAGTTGTGGATGTTGAGTGTATTCGGGGGAGGAGTTTGACTATTTTCCTCCAACCAATGTGGAAAATATATATAGGCATATGTTGTCATGTTGATGTTGGATTTGGAGTAGTGAATAGGTTGACAATTGGTAGTTCGAACTAGTCGGGGGCACGGGGCCTGCTTATCCTTGTATATATTGACATTTTCTGCGGGTTAAAGATATACTTAATTTGCATGATGATCGCATTTAAATAATTTATATATTGATAAATGATAAGTCAAATTAGGTATAATGGACAATAACTATTATAATAATTTATATATAATAACTATTCAACCAAAGAAAATATATAAAAAAATTTGAATCCCATCAAACATATATTATTACAATTATTTTATTTAGAATACATATTATTATATTATTTTTGTATAAATTAATTTATATGACAATATTTTTATAATAAATAAAATTAAAACAATTATTAGAAGAATAAAAAATATCAAACATAAATGAATTTTTTTTATAAATTAATCAAAATAAATCATGCATAGGTTTTAAGTTTGTAATATCAATAATATTTGAGCAGGGTTAGGTAGTTAATAATTGGGTTTAATTTTAATATATTAATTTTTTAATTCAAATACATTTTTAAATAACATACACAAATCTTATTACTTTTAAGTTTTAAATATAAACACACATGAAATACATAAAAATTATATAAAAATATTTTTACACATAAATAAAATTTGAATTATTTTAAAGAAATAATGATAAGTTTAAATCACATAAATAATATATAATAATAACATGTTAAAAAATCTATACATTAGATATACGGATATAAACTAGTTTTTAATTATTTGTTGAAATTCCTATTAATTAACTATCTAAAATAAAAAGTAAAAATAATAAGAAACTAAATATAAACTTAATTATTAAAAAAAATATCTGATAAAATTGAAGGGGGGGAAAACACGTTGTTCCCGATTTATATCCATGCACACATCCAGCTCGGATTAATCAAATAATTTGCCGATGTCTATCCAAGTATCCATGAACATTTACGGATTAATCAAATAATTAAATAATTATATAATTAGTGTGAAACCAGTTGTAGATGGAATCTGATCAAAGGGAAAGTGCATTGTACGTGACTTGGCGCAAGCGTGCAGCGAAGAATTTTAACTTTATTTGGTGTACATAACTGAGAGAGTGAGAGGGTATCATCAAATGTAGGTAATCGACCCCGAAAAACGGTCGGAAAGTTGGAATGGAATAGAATGAGATTTTAATTAATATTGATTAAAATTTTAAAAATTTCAATATTTGTCATATTTTATTCATATTAACTTATACTAAAATCCACCTCTCTATTTTGAAATGAAATGTTTCATTCTCCTTTTTACTCTTTTTCTTACTAATTCTCGTCTTATAAATTTTATATTCACTAATCTTTTTTCAAATATCTCATTCGACCTTAATTATTTTCTTCTCTTTTTACTCATTTCATTCCAATCTCTCCAAACAATCACAACATAACTTCATTACTTTTTTGATTAATGTATATTTTACATCTCTATGATTTTCAAAAATTAAATTTTGGATTTTATAATTATCATATTAATATTTAACATCTCATAACTTATAAACTCGTTACACTATACTTTACATCCTTTAAATTAACTTTTATCAATTAATAACATTAACTTCATTGTTTACAGATATGATATGAATATTTAATATTTAATATAACATATTTTTAGCTGAAAATTTGTCCTATTTATTTTAACTTGTATGTTTAATTCATTACTAAATATTTATATGTTATTTTTAATTATCGATACAAAAAAGTGGTCAACATTATTATCATCGTCTTGCTTTTTTACCCCTCTCTTTCTCTTTTGAAATACTCCCTCTTCTCACCCTTTCCTCTACAGACTCTTTAGAATCTTTAAATATCTCAGTCTCTGTGAAATCTGTTGATGGAGAAATCTGATAATCAATAAAGATCGAGGTTCTTTGCCGGAAAAAGATTTGACGAAACTGAGATACGGTGGAGCTTGTTGGTTGTTGAATAGTGGGGACTGAGATTGCTAGGTTTCAGAATAACTAAAGCTTTGTGTTCTCTGGCGGCTGTGAGCTCTAATAATTCCGACCCCTCACAATGTGCCTACGTACCTCTATTTATATGCAAAATAGAGGATCAAGCCCATGTAGTTCTTGACAAAATAGAGGCCTATTAGGAAACCTGAGTTTCCTTCTTCGAATCGAATGCAGAAAAGGCAAGTGGAACCTTCCTAGAAGAGGACTCTATATTCAGGCTTATTTGGATAAGTCAGAGCCTAGTATAAGGTTCAAGGACTTCATGGATCCAACATTGACCCGGAAACCGTGAGCTCTAACCGGTCCACTACAGCTATTTCCAAGGATACCTTGACTGTATGCCAGCACAAGATCCACCACAAATCGTAGGTCACATCCTAAACCCCCAGACGAGGGCAACCCGCCTGAGTACAGGGAAAAGATCTTCCAAGAATAGGCCAAATATGCCTTCATAGTTCCCCTACGAGGGCAACCCGAGGAATGTGGAGCTATGATCTTCGATAAGTATAAGTGTCGACAATTGATTTGATCAAGGATAACAGCAAGCCCGGCCAGCCTCCCATGTCGGGCTTGCCCTATCACCACCCAGTTTGAGGGCGCGCTTGGCCTTCTCCAAAATTCCATCTGTCAAACTCTGATTGACTTCATTAAACTCTGATTGAAGTAATCTATGACAGCATTGATTGAGGGAGCGCCCTATCCCTACACACAAAACAACATATAACAACTTCCCCCAAGTCTTGAAATCGTTGTAAATGTTTGAAAGAGTTCGTCCTAGTACCTTCATCCTTAGGCAAGCCCTGCCTTGAAGTTTCGAACTGGATCACTCGTTTGTTTATTTAGGAGTTCATCAATCCTTATGACTTGAATTGACCATTAGTCATTATCCTGGCTGATATAGGCGCGCCCCAAGCACAAGGCGCGGCCTAAGAAAGTTTATTAGTCAGTTTATACATACATATACACGGACATGGCAAATTATGATGTTTTTCTCCATCCTCGCATTGAGGACCAATGCCCAGCCGCCACGTGTCCCCTATGCTTCCACTACAAATACCTTTTTCCTTAATTTTCATTTATCACAATTTAAAATTTTTACTTCTTTTCCAACCGCAGCAAGCTTCTAAAGATCGTTCAGGGCGTTTCCTCCGCTTAAAAATCACATTTCGGAGCTCAAAAAACTCGTCACTTCAGTAGGTATGCAATGCCACCTTTTTTTTTTTGTCCAATTCCATCTAGTATTTTTCTTTAAATCTTGAAAAAACTACTCGTATACCTTCATGTTCATCATGTCCTGACTGTGTATATATTTATATGTATCGTTGTTAGATCTTATTATTTTAAGGTGCCTCTTCCCCTACTTGAACGCTCTATACCCTAGGCATCTAGTTACTTTTATTCTTAGACATATGCAGTTGTAAAGATCCTTTAACCATGGGTGCGTCTCCTACAGTTTACTTAAAATATTTAAAGCTCCATCTTCACCCCTCAAATCTTCAAGATAGGGCGCGCCCACTAAATACCCTCTATCCATAATATTATTCCAGGACGCGCCTTTACAAGGATGTACTAATTGGATTTATTTTCTTCATTTTAGATGGTCCATGAAGGCGCGTCTGAACCACCCTTTCATCTTTTCCGAGAATTCATTTTTAAGAGGTACGGCGAGACCATCACACCTACACCAATTCCTCCACCTCTGTCCCCAAAGACTAAGAGAGCGGTTCAAAAATTTATGGAGCATTTTAGTAGGAACATACATTAACTAGACATGAACCGATTCACCTGTTATTCATGAAACCATTCCCCAAGATACGGCGTCTCGTAGTGAGGCGCACCCTATCTCAGTGAATATCGACCCTGAAACTGAAATGGAGGAAGATGAAGTATCAAAACTTGAGAGAAAAAACATGAAGCCTATTGAGGATCCGGCCGAAACATCTCACACAGATCAGGGTGCGCCTGACAGTGAAAACCTACCATTGTCGCCTCCCCCTTCACCTGTTCCCTTTGTTCATTGGAAAGTTACAGATTATGAAGTCGATCTTGATTGGACCAGGAAAGACGCGACTGAAAAAGAAAAAGACGCAATGATGGCGCGTCATGGGAAGCTAACATGCGTCGGACTGAGGTCGACAGTTACTGATATTGAAGTTGACTGGACCATGAAGTATTTTGATCAAGAAGGCATGTGGGCGATTCCTTCAAGACGGATGTGCCCTCATAGATTTGATCTACAACCTATCAGAATCCCAAGGATGGTGATTTTGCCAAAACTGGTCGAGCTGGGAGTAGGCGTACCTCTCCATCCCTATTTCCGGGCAATTTACGAATGGTATGATATAGTCCCTATTCAACTTTCCCCCAACGGCTGTAAATTCGTGATAGCCCTGTACGTAATGTATCATTCCCTAAAATTTGGCGCACCTACAATGGAAGAATTTAGCCACTTTTTTGTTTGAGGAAGAGCAGCATCAGATACTTTTTTCTGGTGGTGTGACAGAAGCATAACAAATGAGGTTTTTCTGAGGGAAAAACCTCAAATGTCAAAAAATGGAAGGAACCCTATTTTTACGTCTACGATACAGAGAGGGTCCGAGTTCGCTTTAACAGAGTTCCAAGTAATCTTTTAGGCGCGCCCTCCTTATACTATTTATTTTTGTGCTTTTATTCTCTTTTTAACATATTTCTCTCTCTCAGTTATCAGGACACAAATTCATTTGAGTGGCGCCGCCCTTACTAGGGTAGAAACTGTCTTGAGCCTCCCTCAAGACTAAAAAGATCTAAAAAATTTAATTACCCTCGACAAATTAAAAGAGGTTGGGTTTCTCTCCGAGAAGGTGGGTTCAATAGAGCCTATCCCATATGCTGACAATGAGAACGCGTCCTTAGGTGACAAAGACTCTCAAGGCACCTCTCCAAAAGATAGCGACATAGAAGATGTCCTTATATTTCTGTAATCTCGTCATGATATACGATGATAATCAACTAGGGTGCGTCCTAGGGGATCATATGCACAGTTTAAATTATATCTTCTTTCCTTGGATGTTTTTGCATATAGTTACATACTCTTGCATTTTTCTTTTCAAGGCGAGCCTGATGTCATATATTTACTCTTTTATACGTTTCTTACTGACATTCTCCATTTATGTTGCAGATATGCCAAGAATTTCAAGGGGCTGGGGTTCCTCAAAGCTCAAGAAAATTGATGTTTTAAAGAAACAATCTGATCCTCTCGTGGTTGCCAGGAAAAAATCCCCCGTCAAGGCCCAAACTTCCCTCAGGGCACCACATGTTCAGGACGTGCCCTCACTGAAGAGGCAAAGAATTGAAACTTCGGTTTCCAGTTTATTAGTCTCAACAGTTGTTGGGGAATTGGCTCATCCCTTGATCACGGATGACGACCTGACATTTTGGTCTTCTCTAAAGGAAGATGAGACTGATAACACCCTTATCCGCTCGGCTGGGGAGGTATATTTTCATGTGATGAACAAGTCATGATCTTGGAAAAAGGACAAGGCGCTCCTAATACAGTTGGAGAAGAATGAAGAACTCCGCCGGGAAAAAATGACAGCTGCGACCCAGGCCAGGGAGCGCCTATAGGCTGAGTTGGCTTCTGTCAAGGCCAAGTTTTCTGCATCTGAAGCTAATATTTCTTTAGCTAACACCTCCTTAGAGACTGTTAGAAAGGATAAATAAGATATGGTGAAGATCATAGATGGTTTTAACATTGAGAAGAGTGCTTGGCAAGAGGAAAAAGAGGCAGCCAAGGAGGAGGGTAAAGAGGAAGGCAAGGAGTTGGGTTTTCATGACTTTTTACATGGGTTCTTGGCCTTCGAGCCGAACTTTGACTGGTCCAGGTGGGGTCCCTCTACAAAGACTTTAATAGAAGAGTTCAAGGCTGAGGAGGCTGAAACTATTGCAGCTAAAAAGTTAGAGTTGGAAGAAAATGTTAAGGCCCAGCTGGCAGAGGCCCTCCAAGCAACAAAAGAAATTTTAATCGAAGAAGGCCAGGTGCACCCTGACCAAGGCGACCCCTCACTCACAACCACTGCTCTTCAAGTTTCCCCCATCAACTCCTTTGCTCCTCCAAAAGAATGAAAACATTTAAGTTTTGATGTATGGATCCTTTGTAAAATCCTACGAATTGTAAATAACATTTTGACTTGCTTTTTCTTTTGAATGATTTGCATCTATATTGTTGGGCGCGCCCTACCACCCTCTGGTTTAAATATTTCTTTATTTTACTATTGCTTGTCCTTATTTTTTATGCAGATGTTACTGTTCACCCAGTGCGCAGATGTTTGAGGGAGTGCCTCATGCTTCTTGCTCGTAGTTAGTCCATCAAATATATTGTTATCACTTTAAAACATGTATATTTTTTTAAAATACGTTTTTTTGTCGATCTGCGATCTTGGGCGCGCCCAATACCAATCGTTACCTACCTTTTTTTCCTTTTGGCATTTGTGAAAATATTTGCACATCTTGGATATTCTTTGTTAATAATGAACGTAATTTATTTTTCAGAAGCATACAGGGCGCGCTCTAACACTTATGTGTTGAGTTGTATCGAATTTTTCCTGTAATGTGTTTTTCAAAAGTTGTTGCTGTCTTGTGAAAGAGGGCACGATTGATAATTTTCTCCCTTTGATTCTTGTGGTAAAATTTGGCAAATCATGCAATAATAACACCTGGCACATATACTTGTACTAACCAAATATGCATAGTTGTAAAGATATTTCAAAAAAATAGCACACCATACGCCTGCTACCCCCTAGAGTGAGAGTGAATTTTAGTTTTACTTTTACTTCTACTGATAATTAAAAATTATCTTGAAAACATAACATAGAAAATATATAGGGCTTGCCCTACTGAAAATATCTCTTCAAATGTTCCGCGTTCCATGCTCTTGGAATGGGTTTGCCCTCAATGTCTGCCAGGTAGAAAGTACCTTTCCATAGCGCTACTTTGACTTTGTAAGGTCCATCCTAGTTAGGTCCAAATACTCCATGGTCTGCCGTCTTAGCATGGGGCATCACCTTCCTCAGCACCAGGTCATCTACTTTAATTGGCCTTTCTTTAACCTTTGAGTTGTAGTATCTTTCCGTTCTCTGATGATATGCTGTTAACCTCATCTGAGCATTAGCTCTTGTCTCTTCAAGTAAGTCCAGGTAGAGCCTATGATTCACCTCTTGAACTTCTTCCTAAAATTTCATGGGGTTTGACTACTATAACAATTGGAATTCTTCAATGGAATTCAAATAAAACTCTATATCTCCTACCTGAAATTTGTCCCTCCTAAAGGACCCAACTCTGATCTCAACTGGTACCATGGCTTCACAACCATATGTTAAAACGAAGGGTGATTCCCCTGTGGTACTTCTAGGAGAAGTGTTGTAGGACCATAACATCTGGAGCGTGAAAGTTGTTTAATACATATCATCCTATCATAAATTACATATGTTAAAATTTTTATATACCTGGGGTAATTCCTCCAGCCAACTTCTCTTGCTTTCCTCTAACTTAGCTTTCAGGGTGTGCTTGATGATTTTATTAATGGCTTCAGTCTACTGTTACCACATCATATTTAACTCCCCCTTCCCTCTAGGTAGTTCTCATATCAGGTCAATTCCCCACATGGCTAACGACCACAAGCTTGTCATGGAGGTAAGAGAATCTACCGGGCTTGTGATGTAGTTCACATATCACTGACATTTATCACATGCCCTAGCAAATTCGTAGGCATCCTTCTTCATCATAGGCCAGTAATATCCTTGTCTAAGGATTTTCATGGCTAGGGAATTACCCCACGAGTGATTGCCACAAATACCTTCATGTACCTCTCTCATGATATAAATGCGTTCATCTCCATCTATGCATTTAAGATGCATTTAAGGAGAGGTTGGTTGAATCCTCTTCTATACAACATCCCATCATATTCCACATATCTGGCTGCTTTGTACCGAAGTCTCCTAGCTTCTCCCTTATCTTCTCCCTTATCTTCAGGAAGTTTTCCTTTCTTCAAAAATTCCCAAATACGCATTTTCCATGTGATTTCCTTTGGAATTTCTTTATCAATTGCTATAATCTTTACTTCTGGGATACTTGGCTTCTCTTGAATTTATAGAGGGATGTCTCCTAACATCGTAACATCTTTTTGTGATCCCAATTTGGCCAAGGCATCCGCCATGAAGTTTTGATCTCTGGGTACCTGCTCTCTGCGAACCTCTGTGAATTTCTTTATCAGGTGCTTGGCACATTCAAGATACATCTCTGTCCTGGGACCTCTCACCTGGTACCCCCCCTTTTACCTGATATACTACCAACATCGAATCACTTTGGACAATTAGATGAGTTGCTTTCATTTTTAGGGCAAGCCTCATTCTGGGAATGAAGGCTTCATACTCTACATCATTGTTAGTGGCTCGAAAGGCGAAGTGAATCGCGCTCATAAGATGATACCCTTCAGGGCTGATGAGGACTATGCCGGCTCCGGCTCCCTCATTATTCACTACTCCATCAACATGCAATGTTCACCAAAGCTCAGGATTTTCCCTCTCTCTCCTTAGAGAGGTGTGTGTCGCCTCTACTGGAACCATGGATCGTTCATAATTTTCAACGTCTGGTGGAAACTCTAAAATGAAGTCTGCTAGAGCTTATCCTTTAATAAAATTCCTTGGCTTGTACTCGATCTCAAATTGCCCCAATTCAACTTCCCATTTCAGCATCCTACCTGATGTCTCTGGCCGATGCATGACTTGTTTAAGTGGATAAGCCGTCCTTACCTCGTTTTGTGGGCCTGGAAGTAAGGCCTTAGTTTCCTTGCAGCCAGTATCAAGGCGTAGACTAATTTTTCCATGTTAAAGTATCTTATTTCAGCGTCGAGAAGTCTCTTGCTCACATAGTAGACTGGTGACTGCAAATCGACCTCTTCCTTTACTAGGACGACACTAACTGAGTATTCCGAAATAGCCAAGTAGAGAATCAGCGTTTCCCCTTCGGTTGGCTTAGCTAACAGAGGAGGCTTTCCTAAATGTTCTTTTATTTTCTGGAAGGCTTCTTCACATTCTGGAGTCCACACAAAGTCTTTAGCTACCCCCTTGATGGCTTGGAAGAATTCTTTGCATTTATTTGATGATTTTGACACAAACTTGTTGAGAGTGGCTATCCTTCCAGTGAGGCTTTGCACCTGTTTCACGGTGGTTAGCGACTTCATGTCGAGCAGAGCTTGGATTTTGACAGGGTTTGCCTTAATTCCCTTATGATTGACTATGAAGCCGAGAAATTTTCCCTACTCCACCTCGAAAACACACTTCTGAGGATTAAGCTTCATCCTATACTTCCTTAGAATATTGAACATCTCCCCCAAATGTCCTACATGAGTGCTGGCTTCTTCGGATTTTACTAACATGTCATCCACGTACACTTCCATTGTCTTCCCAATTTGATCTTTGAACATCATGTTCACCAACATTTGATAGGTTGCCCCATTATTGATCAAACTGAAGGGCATGCCAATGTAGCAATATAATCCCCTGTGTGTGATGAAGGAGGTATGTTCCTGATCCGGCTCGTGCATTAGAATTTGATTGTACCCCGAGTACGCATCCATGAAACTAAGGAGTGCGTGGCCAGCCATCATATCTACCAACTGGTCAATTCTTGGGAGAGGGAAGCTGTCTTTAGGGCAAGCCTTGTTCAAATCAGTGAAGTCAATACATGTCCTCTACTTCTCATTGGGTTTTTTTACTAGGACGGGGTTTGCCAGCCATTCAGGGTATAAGGATTCCTTAATGAGGCCAACTCCTAATAATCTGTCCATCTCTTCTTGTAATGCTTGAGCTCTTTCCCCACTAACTAGGTGACGCTTCTGCCTCATCCCTTTCTTTGTTGGATCAATGTTAAGATGATGACACATTACTTCAGGATTTATTCCTACCATATCAGCATGACTCCATACAAAAACATCCAGGTTAGATTTCAAGAAATTTATCAACTCTTCTTGTAAGGCGGGCTCTAGGTGTGAGCCAATTTTTAAAACTTTTGAAGGATCCTCCGTATCTACTAGAATGAAGAGTGTATCTTCTGCCGGCCTTGATCTTTCTATTGCGAGAGGCATTCGAGGGTCCAGGTCAAAGCTGAAGTCGTCTTCCTCCTTCTTATCACTAGAGGGCGCGCCCTCCTTTTTCTTTGGGAAGTTGGTCAAATTTTCTTCTAACTCAATGACGAGAAGGGAATCAGATATAATTACTTTGCCCTTCCTTCTCCTGGCCAAATCTTGTTCTTCAGTTTCTTTATCACTAGCGTCTTCCACAATCTCTTCCACGAGCTTCAGCGTAGGAGGTGCTTCTAACATCAAAATTTGAGGGCGTGGCTTGTTCTCAATGTACAAGGCGTCTTCTCTATGATCTTCTTCTTTGGGGAATCCCACTGTATACAAAATATTCACTATGGCTTCTCCTTGGCTTTCCACTATGTTGGTCGACTATGGTTGCCTTAGACCTCTTGTCTTCTCAAACATCTTTAATGATTTGTTATAGCATTCCCTTGAATCAAATTGGCATCCTTTCACACATCTTATCCCAACAGGCGTGGGAAACTTCATAGATAAGTGGTAGATGGAAGTGATGACTCTCATCTCTTTCAGAAGTGGCCTTCCAATCAAAGCGTTGTGAGTTGACTCCTGGTCTACTACCAAAAAATTGATGATTTGGGTTGATGATAGCGCTCTTTCTCCAAGAGTGACAGGAAGACGGATGGTTCCCGTAGCAGGGATAAACTCTCCTTCGAAACCATATAGAAAGATGCTTTCCAAGGTCATGTCTTTATCAAGAAGTCCCATCCTCTTGTATGTGATGTAGTACAGGATGTTTTCTGAGCTTCTATTATCCATAAAGACTCGATGGACATTCACTGTCCCAATTTTTACTAGTATTACCAGGGCGTCATTATATGGGTGATGTACCCACTTGGTGTCCTCCTCTATGAATGTAATATCCGTGGACTCTCCTCTAAAAAGGTTTGTTGGCCTTTAAGAAAGACTGTTGACATTAGTGAGAGGTTTGTACTTAGCTTCCTTCGCGTATCTTTTCATTGCGTTCCTCCCATCACCTGCAATATGGTGTTCGCCGAATATAGTGTATATGCTGTTGCTCTGACAAAGGTGGAATCTGAAATCGGTTCCTCATTGCTTATTCCTAAGTCGGGTTTACTCTCCCTCCTTGGAACAGGATGATCAACTCTATACTTCTTCACCCACTCGATGAGGTGCCCTTCCTTTATTAGCACTTCAATCTCATCTTTCAGTTGCTGACATTCATGAGTGTTGTGCCCAGCAGATTCATGATATTCGCAATACTTCTTTTGATCTTTGCTCTGCCAAGCTGACGGGGGAGGAGGTACTCCTGAACAACCCCTTATTTTTATTGACCTCATAAATGTGTTCCACCCAGGCCACCAAAGGAGTATATCCGTATCTTCACTATGCGTCATATTCACTTGGTTTGAACTTATAGGTTTTCTCCTATAGTCAGATGGTGGAGTTTTGTCCCCCTTCTTTGAATTTTTGGACTTTGAATTCGATTGATTGTTGTCTTCCGAAGATTGTTTGATTCTTTTGAAGGGTTCTGGCTCGGCATATAGGGAGGCCAAAGTTGATGGCTCCTTCCCTTGCAAATGCTTCCAAAAATCTGTACCGACCTTCAAACCTGCAATGAGGAAACTCTTCAGGGTATCATCCGTCGCTCCCCTAACCCCCGTAGCTTTATAATTAAATCTTTTATAGTACGCCTGGAGGGATTCATCATCCCTTTATTTGACATTAGCTAGAGTTGTGACCGGAGGAGCATATTTCACCGCGGCCTGGAATTATGTTAGGAAGAGAAGTTGCATCTGGTCCCAGGTTATGACTGTACCCATTCCCAACTTCTGAAACCATATTTGAGCATTATCCTTCGGCGTAGCAGCCAAAAGCCAACACCTAGATAGAGCCTGTACCTGATAAACATCCATGTCTGTATTGAATTTTCCCAAATATTCAATCGGGTCTGAATTTCTATGATAGAGGAGATCAGTAGTACTTTGATAGCCTTGTGGAAGTGGGGTGTCCCTTACTGCTTGAGAGAAGGGAGATGGAGCTTGCACCAGGGTAGTGGACTTCCCCTGTCAAGGAGTGTGGGAATCTTATTCAATTCATTAACATTTATACAACCTACACTAGGGATATTTTGCATTCTTGAGAGTTGAGATAAGGGGCTTACCTAGGGGCAATGGTAGGGGGCACACCCTGATGGATAGGCGTGGCCTAAAGGATGGTAGGGGGGCGCCCTGCTGTGTATAGAAGGGCGGCGTGGCTTGGATGGTAGGGGGCGCGCCTTGTGCGACTTAACCGATTGGAGCCATATTCTGATTGATTCGAGTATGCTGGGGCGCGTCTTCATAGGGACTTTGGGTGTTTTTATTATTTTAGGTATTTTGCCCCCGAAGAGTGTGACGTCTGCCTCTAGATGATTTTTCAGAATAAACAGGGGTGATGATGGGTTCGGCATTATGGCGCCTCCAATGAGGAAGAGGCCTCTGACTCATGTAATCATTCTCTCTCATTCCTCTTCAATTTGACAGAGCCTCACGGGTGCATGGGTTTATATTCCGTGGGAACCCTCATTCGGGTGGATTGACCACAAAGGTAGGGGAATGATGATTGGCCTTTCCTCTGCCTTCCCCTCTCCTCCACGGGATTGATCCTCCTCGTCTCCCTGTAAAACCAATATTCCATTCCTATCATGAATAAAAGGTCTGCGGTGTTTAGGGAGTACCTGGGTATTATACCTCATATCAAAAGTGTGGCCTGAACAATGTGGGTGTGGAGGATGCTGGGCTTCTCCTGCTAGGACTATTCCTCTTTTAGTATTCTCCTGATGATTCTGATTGGTAGCACCGCTCCCAAACTCTAGCCTTCTAGGGGTGACTCCATGGAACCTTCCATCATGAGTATCTTCCAGCCTTCATCCTCCTCCATCAAGGGTATGTCTCCCTCCCTCTATCATTGTTTCTTTCCCAGGTCATTGTTCAAGGGTGCGCAGACGCTCATCAAATCCATTAAAGTTATCATGAAGGCTCCTAACCGTGTCTCCAACCAAAAACAGCAGCTCCATCATCTCAGAGTTAGTCATCATAATGGAAGGAGGTCCTCCAACAATTCGCCCAACATTGGGGGGATTGTCTA
This sequence comes from Oenanthe javanica, assembly GCA_008931105.1. NCBI lineage: Eukaryota > Viridiplantae > Streptophyta > Magnoliopsida > Apiales > Apiaceae > Oenanthe > Oenanthe javanica. Next base: position 16,461 of record QRFB01008665.1, read on the forward strand.
TATACTCAGGAATATACTCCTCATGGTCATGGTAATTCTGGTTGTTCTGACCACGACTCCGGCCAGGCGACCGTGTTTCTTTCTCTCTCCTACCTTTCGTCTGTTGATCTTGTGGTTGAGACATCTTTTCTCCTCAGATGTTGAGAGTCCCCTCCTTCTAGCGCCAATTTATTGATGGAGAAATTTGGTAATCAACAAAGATCGAGGTTCTTTGTCGGAAAAAGATTTGACGAGGCTGAGATGCGATGGAGCTTAGTGGCTATTGAATATTGGGGGTTGAGATTGCTAGGTTTCAGAATAACTAGAGCTTTGTGTTCTCTGACGGTTGTGAGTTCTAATAATTCCTACCCCTCACAATGTGCCTATGTATCTCTATTTATAGGCAAAATAGAGGATCAAGCCCACGTAGTTTTTGGCAAAACAGAGGCCCGTTAAGAAACCTGAGTTTCCTTATTCGAATCGAATGCAGAAAAGGCAAGTGAAACCTTCCTAGAAGAGGACTCTACATTCGGGCTTTTGGATATGTCAAAGCCCACCATATGGTTCAAGGACTTTATGGATTCGACATTGACCTGGAAACCGTGGGCTCTAACCGGTCCACTACAGCTATTTTCAAGGATACCTTGATTGGAGGCCAGCACTAGATCCACCACAAATAGTAGGTCACGTCCTAAGCCCCCAGACGAGGGCAACCCGCCTAAGTACATGGAAAGGATCTTCCAAGAATAGGCCAAATATGCCTTCATAGCTCCCCTACGAGGGCAACCCAGGGAATGTGGAGCTATGATCTTCGATAAGTATAAGTGTTGATAATTGATCAGATCAAGGATAACAGCAAGCCCGACCAGCCTCCCATGTCGGGCGCACACTATCACCACCCAGTTTGAGGGCGCGCCTGGCCTTCTCCGAAATTCCATCTGTCAAACTCTGATAATCATAAACTCTGATTGACTTCATTAAATTCTGATTGAAGTAATTTATGACAGCATGGATTGAGGGCGCGCCCTATCCCTACACACAAAACAACATATAACAAAATCAAATTTAAATCTTCCTAATGTTGCTTTGAAAGTACCTCTTGGATATACAAGATAACTTTTAGTCGAAGATATAATCTCTTATGAACATCTTGGTGTAGCAAGTTAAAAAGCTTTTTGCAGTAGGAACAAAACAAACAAAAAGGAAAATTATAGGTAGCCAGAATTCCAGAGAACCCCGAACCAGAGGAAAGACAAATGAAACATAATTATTTCTTTTTTTATATGGGCATACATGTAATCATGAACTGTTCTTCTTATATATTCTCCAATTAGTACTCCATAGAACAAAATCATATTAAATCTTTAGCCTAATTAAGTTACTATAGTCCCAAGTAAGTATGTAACAACCTCCTATACTCTATTTCCTAATAATAACTTAACAAGTTTTGGATTTAATTCAGGTCTAAAGCTCTTGTTATTAATGAAATTGTTGATGAGCTTTTACTCAAAATAAATCCCAAGGCTTTAGATGTCACCAAATATCCAGTTGGATTGGATTCTCGTATTAAAGCCATAACAACATTATTGAGCAGTGACACAAATGGTGTCATTAAGCTTGATATTTATGGTATGGGTGGTGTGGGAAAAACAACTCTTGCCAAGGCTCTTCGTAATCAACTCTCGGGAGAAAGATGCTTTAAGGGCAACTGCTTCCTCACTGATGTTAGTGAGTGATGTGCTAAAAATAGAGATTCTAAATTGTAAGTGCACAATTTCTTTCATTTTAATATTTGAGATTCGTTCCACAGAGACTAAATATTTTTCGAAATCCTTAAAATTTAATTTAGGCGAGTTATACCAATTAATTTTAGTTTGAGAAATTTTCTTTTATGTATTTAAAAAAACTAAAAATTAAACTATAACACTACTACGAAGCATGGTACCGAAATGTAGTTTGAGTTGCTAGATCATAAAAGAGCATTGTGAAAANATTAAACTATAACACTACTACGAAGCATGGTACCGAAATGTAGTTTGAGTTCCTAGACCATAAAAGAGCATTGTGAAAATATGTAAAACAAATAAGGTAATAAAATTAAAACTAACATTTTAAAACTAACAAATACCAAAAACTAGATCTACAAGCTCCATTCAACAACCAAACAATAAATGTAAATCTAAAACATTAACAAGTCAAACCCACTAATAAAATTGTAATTTAAAAGGGGTTTAACTATAAAATATAAAAAAGTGAATCTAAGAACATCAAACTAAAGAGGCTCCTTTCAATTCTCAAGTACTTTAATTTTTTACTTGATGGAATTGAAATGGGTCATAGCCATAAAGGTGAATGAGACAAGTAACATATGAAAGTAGATATAAAATTTAAAGTGCTAAGTTTTAATACTACCAATAACCAAATCTCTATCTAAAATATTTAAACAACTACAAGTAAATATCAAACACAACAACCAAAACTAGATCTACAATCTAGAATAAGAAAACAACAATAATAAATTTAGAGATCTAAGTCATTGAACCCACATTTAAAATAGAGATTTAAAGGGCTCATGACAAGATAATAAAAAATAAAACTAAGGAGTAAAGTATAGAGATTAAGTAAACTAGATCTAGAATATTAATCTAAAAGGGCTCCTTTCATTTCTCAAGTATACAACTTGTAGTACTTAGAAAGATATCATAGCCATAAATTTAAAGAAGATAAGATGAAGACTAACATAAAAGAAACTAAGACTCATAAAAGATGAAGATGGAGACTAGCATAAAAGAAAATAAAGACTTGCATTAATATGAAAAGTGTTTACAATATTTGAGAGAGCTAAAAACTAGATCTAGAAAATTAAAAGAGAGGCTACTATTAAAACTAGGGTAAAAATTAGAGACGATTACAATGAGAGAATGCGATGTATTTATAGGCTAAGATTAGGGTTTTGGGTGGTGTTGGGCCAATCCCTAACATTCAAATGAGGTGTTTGTTAGTAAAATCTATACCATTGATTTTTGATTCCATCCACCAATTTGTTCTTTTGTCTTTTTCTCCTCTTTACTTTGTTGGCTTCCTTTTCTTCCATTTTTTCCCTTTCTAGCCTATTCCTTCTCCTTTAATTATTTATTCTACTTAGCTATAAAATAAGAAAAATGCAATAAATTGACAAATAAAATACGAAGGCAAGCAATCAAATATGTAAAATTATGCACTAATCAAATGCCCCCATACCTATCTTTCGCTCGTCTTCGAGTAAAATTATCAATTAAAAAAAGAAAACTGAGAAAAATTTTAGACTCCTTGTCGTAGGCGTGACAGGTAATTTTAGGTTTACCAACCCCTTTAAACTCATAGATGATCTCTACAAGAGGAATGAGGTCTCCTAAGGGTTTAGAGAAGATATACCCATAAAATCTGAGAGATAATTCAAGTAATTGTCCCGTCTCAATTTTTACTCTAATTTTCAATGGTGTTAACACAAAGATTTTATAGAAAAAAATACATGCCTTAAAGACTGTTATAATAATAATCAAGATATAGGTAACTTCAATCTACTAGTGTCGAATCTAAATATTTATAAAAAATCTCAAAGTGTGTAGTGAATTTAAGGTCTCTGATAGATGATGAACTGCATACGAATATTTTCTCTTTTTCAACCAATATTGAACTGACCCAATCTCTATTAAAACAAGTATCTAGCCAAATATCACAAATTCATATATATAACTTTTTTTTTCTTTTCCCTTTTNTAATTCATATATATAGCTTTTTTTTTCTTTTCCCTTTTTTTTAATCGACTGTATAGTGTCTGTTTTCTTAGGTTTTCTATGTTACCCATATAGCGAGCTTTGGGTCAGTGATTTCCAAACCAGTGGTCTTAGGGCACTATGTTTTGAAACACCCCAACGAACTTAATTACTCGAGTAACAAAGGCCACAAAACAAGACTAGTTAATTCTACTTGTGCTCATCATCTCGTCTATTTATTTTGAGGAATATTGGGTATTGAAGTAGTTTATTCTTTTTTTTTTGGCTATATATTTATTTTTTGCAAAAATTTGATTCGACATTGTTCTAACATGTGGGTTATCTCTCAGGTATCGAATAACATCCCTATACAATCTTTCTAACAAAGGTCTTGTGCATATGTGCCATCTTGAAATTTGGTGTAAAAATCATTCGACACAATTTCATAAAGAAAACCTTACTCGACTAAGTTCAAATTATCTAAAAGGCATTATATATATAATTTTGGAAACAAATGCTAACACCAACTAGTCCTAAAGTTTAAATAGAGGATATGACAACTCAACCTAAATATTTCTATTTTTGGATTTTTAATTTTTTATATATTTTTAAATTTTAACATTACTAGCAGCCTCCCCCATACCTAAATCATGCATTGTCCCCAATGTATGCAAATGAGAGAGAAATATGATAAAATAACATGAAGAGATAATACCTGACATGGGATGACATAGAAGCAAAACTAGTTTATTCTGAAAACTTACTTTATTCAGAGATCGACAAGGTGGATGACCACTTCCTCGAGATCAACTGGCAATTCTAAAAATGGTTTGAGCCTTTGTCCATTAACTTTAAATATGTCACCATTATTAGGATTTTCAATTTCAATAGCACCGTGAGGAAAAATTGTTTTAACAATGTATGGTCCTTCCCACCTAGATCTCAACTTTCCAGGAAAGAGATGCATTCTAGAATTATATAAAAGAACTTTTTAATCGGGAGAAAAGGATTTTCTCAAGATGAATTTATCATGAAACACTTTAGTTCTTTCTTTATAGATTTTAGCATTTTCATAGGCATCATTCCTCATTTCCTCTAACTCAGACAATTGTAACTTCCGATGACTACCAGCTGTGGATAAATCAAAGTTTAACTATCTAATGGACCACATGGCCCTATGTTCAAGTTCAACAGGTAGATGACACACTTTACCAAACACAAGTCTGTAGGGAGACATACCCAAGATCATCTTAAAATAAGTCTGATAGGCCCATAATGCATCTAACAACTTAATGGACCAATCTTTCCTATTCGAGTTGATAATCTCTTCTAAAATTTGTTTGATTTGCCTATTAGATACTTCAACTTGACCACTAGTCTGAGGATGATAAGAGATAGCCAATTTATGAGTGATGGAATACTTTTTTAAGAGAGATTCAAATTGATGATTTTTAAAGTGCTTGCCTTGGTCACTAATGAAAGGTCTAGGTGTGCCAAATCGAGAAAAGATATTCTCTTTTAAGAATTTAAGGACGACTTTGTTATCATTAGTCTTAGTTGGTATGGATTCGACCCACTTAGACATGTAATCAACCACTAAGAGAATGTAGAGATTACCAAATGAATTAGGAAAGGGGCCCATAAAATCTAGTCCCCAAACATCAAAAATTTCAATGACAAGGATTGGACTCATTGACATCATATTTCTACTAGTGATCTTTCCTAAATGTTGACATCTACTACAAGTAGAACATAATTTGGCGGCATCTTTAAACAAACTAGGCCAATAGAAACCACATTGAAGTATCTTTGCGGCTGTTTTCTTAGCACTAAAATGACCTTCACAAGCTTGGTCATGACAAAAGGCCAGTACGCTCCTAACCTCATGGTTCAGAATATATCTCCTAATGATTTGGTCAGGGTAATGTTTAAAAAAATAAGGGTCATCCCAAAAGAAGTATTTGACTTGAGAGAAAATTTTTGATTTATCTTGCTTAGACCAATTGGAAGGAATTTCACCGGTGGCAAGGTAATTGACAATATCGGCGAACCAATGAGGAGTAGAAATTGAAAGAAGGTGTTTATCCGGAAAAGATTCATTTAAGAGTAAATCAATAGTGAAATCCACTACTAATCGAGAGAGATATCGACAACAACATTTTCAGAACCCTTCTTATCCCTAATTTCTAGGTCAAATTCCTGAAGCAACAAGACCCATCTAATCAATCGGGCCTTTGAGTCTTTTTTAGAGAAAAGGTATCTAAGGGTTGCGTGATCGGTGTAAATAATGATTTTGGAACTGATAAGATATGACTGAAACTTCTCAAGGGTAAAGACTACTGTTAAAATCTTTTTTTCAGTTGTGGAGTAATTCAGCTGAGCATCATTTAAGGTCTTACTAGCGTAGTAAATGACATGAGGTATCTTATCTATGCGTCGACCTAACATCGCCCCTACCGCATAATCCGAAGCGTCACACATTAACTCAAAAGGTTTATTCCAATTGGGGGACTTGATGATCGGGTCTGAAGTCAATTCTTTCTTAAGGTGGTCAAAAGATTGAACACACTCACTAGTAAACTCAAATTTGACCTCCTTAGAAAGAAGATTGATCAAGGGTCTAGCCTTCTTACTAAAAGCCTTAATGAAACATCGATAGAAACCAGCATGTCCTAAAAAGGAGTGAATTTCTTTGACATATTTTGGTGGAGGGAGATTAGCAATAACGTCGAATTTGGCCTTATCAACTTCGATTCCCTTTTCAGAAATTTTGTGACCAAGAACAATTCCTTCGTTAACCATGAAATGACATTTTTCTCAATTAAGAATGATGTCGGTTTCCTTACACCTTTTTAAGACTAAGTCGAGATGGTTTTAGACACTGATGAAAAGAAGAATCAAAGATGGAAAAGTCATCTATAAAGACTTCTAGAAAGTCTCCTATCATGTCAGAAAAGATGCTAGTCATGCACCTTTAAAAGGTAGAAGGGCCAGTAATTAGGCCAAAAGCTAACCGATTATAAGCGAAGGTTCCGAAAGGGCAAGTGAACGTGGTCTTTTCTTGGTCCTCAGGAGCAATGTGGATTTTGAAATACCCAGAATAACCATCTAGAAAGCAATAGTAAGAATGACCCACTAATCTTTCTAACATTTGGTCCATGAAGGGTATATGAAAGTGGTCTTTTCTAGTGGCGGCATTGAGCTTCCTAAAATCTATGCACATTCTCCAACCTGACTGAACATGAGTAGGAACTTGCTCATCATTTTCGTTGGTTACTATGGTAATACCTGACTTTTTAGGCACTATATGAACGGGACTGACCCAAGAACTATAAAAAATGGGATAGATTATTCCATTATCGAAATATTTAAGGATTTCTTTCTTAACAACTTCCATCGTGGCAGGGTTCAATCTCCTTTGAGGTTCCCTAACAGGCTTAGCATCATCAACTAAGTGAATCCTGTGTTGGACAATAACCGGACTAATTTCTTTGATATCTGAGATACTCCACCCTATCGCTTCTTTATGTTCTCTAAGCACACTTAAAAACTCTTTCTCTTGTGACTCGGTCAAATTAGAGGCAATTATAACCGGAAGAGAATTGTTAGGTCTTAGAAAGCCATATTTAAGAGTGTTAGGAAGAGGTTTGAGTTCTAATTCTGGCGGGATTGACTCAACGAGTTCACTAGCTATGAAAAAAGGGCTTGGCATGATCTCCTGATTAGTTATGGAAATGGTGGACTCTAACATTTGGTTGACATCATTTGTTTAATTGAAAATATCCCAATCCTGACCAAAGTGTTTTAAACCAAAATAAAAAGCATCACTAGGAGTCATGAGATCTTGATCAACTATTTCATCAATTAAATTGATTCCCATCGGTTGATCAAAATCATCGGATTGTTTTCCAACATGAAAAATATTTAAGTCTATGGTCATATTCCCAAATGTTAGTTTCATTAATCCATTCCTGCAATTAATCAAGGCATTAGAAGTGGCTAGAAAAGGTCTTCCTAAAATGATAGGAATTTGGTTCTTAGGGTTCTTGATCGGTTCGGTTTCTAAGACCACGAAATCAACAGAAAAGACAACGTCACTTACTTTAATTAACACATCTTCAACAACTCCCTTAGGAATTTTGACAGAATGATCCATTAATTGAAGTGTAACATTTGTCTTTTGAAGTTCTCCTAAACCTAGGGCCTGATAGACAGAAAATGGAAGAAGGTTCACACTAGCTCCTAAGTCAAGCAAAGCTTTATCGATGAAGGTATCGCCTAAGACACACGAAATAGTAGGACAACTAGAGTCCTTATATTTTACAGGAATTTAATTTAAAAGGATCGAACTAAAGTGTGATGTCAAAAAGGATTTCTTTGGGATATGATTGATGCACTTATGAGTACACAACTCTTTTAGACACTTAGCATAAGAAGGAATTTGTTGGATGGCATCTAAGAGATGAATGTTTATCTTGACTTGCTTAAATACTTCTAAAATCTTGTCTAATTAGTCTGTTTTCTTAGATGAAATGAGTCTTTGGGGATAAGGGGCTTTGGGTTTATAGACTCTTTCACTCGATTCTTCAGAAGAAGGTTTATTGATCGGTTCACTTGTGGATCCTTGACTTTTCGAATTCTCNCGATTCTTCAGAAGAAGGTTTATTGATCGGTTCACTTGTGGATCCTTGACTTTTCAAATTCTCGGGTTTTTCTACACTTGGACCCGAAAAATGATGACTTGGTTCAGAAGTTGATTCCTCATCCTCACGAAACTTATCACCCACTTGGTTATCAACTTGCTTACCAAACCTTAAGGAAATAATAACATTCATATTGTCATGAGGTCTTTGGTTCATAGAAAACTTAGGATTTACCTCGGGTTGACTAGGAAATTGGTTCTTCTCCCACTCACAAATCGTGCTAGCTAACTGACTCATCTGAACCTCTAACTTAGAGATGGCTTGAGAATTGGAATTTAAGATTTGCCTATCTTGGGTCATGGTTTGCATGAAGGTTTGTTGGGATTGAGTCAAATTCGTTTGTGATTTCAACAATGCCTCAATATTCTTCTCTAAGAAACTAAGTCTCTTATCCGAATCATTACAACCGGGTGGGTTCAAAGGTGTTTTAGTTGAGTTTGGATAAGGACCAAGACTTTGATTTGGGTAAGAGCTAAAATTGGGCTTTTGAAAGTTGGGTTGAGACGGTTGATAGTTTTGACCTTGGTTGCATGAAAAGTTCCGGTGATTTTTCCACCCGGGGTTGTAAGTTTGTGAAAACGGGTCATTTCTTGGTCTTGGTTGGAGCATAGCATTCACTTCTTCCAACTCTTGAAAATTTTGAAGTGCTTGGTTCAGAGAATTATAGTTCGCACACATAGACATTTATGAGGGAGATCCTATGATTTCTAAAGCTTCGAGTCTTCTAGTGAGAGTAGCTAACTTATCTTTGGTTGCAATTGAGTTACCAATAGAATGTAAACCCCTAGATGATGAACTAGGTGACTCATTAGATTTAACAGGCTCCCTAGTGGACTCCCACAACATTGTCTTTTTTGCTAGTTACTCAAAAAATTCCCAACCCTGATCCTCATCTTTTTCCATGAATTTACCTTGACACATAGACTCTAACAAGGCGGTGGTAGGAGTATCCAAGGCTTTATAGACAATCTTACAGAGTCTCCATTTTTCTATTCCGTGGTGGGGACATTGAGACAAAAGATTTTTAAAACGGTCAAAATATTTCCAAAACGACTCATTTTCTTTTTGATGAAATTGGTTTATCTCATTTGTGATTTTTGTGGTCTTGTGATTTGGAAAATATTTTTTAAGAAAAATTACCACAAATCCCTCCCACGTTGAAATAGAGTTGACCGGTAGACTATACAACCATTTTTTAGCATTTTCTTTTAAAGCGAAGTTGATTAGTCTAAGCCTAATGGAGTCCTCAGTTAATTGTTGGAGTTTTTGTNATCCTCAATTAATTGTTGGAGTTTTTGTACGGCACAAATCTCCTCGAATTCGTGAATAAAAAGATATGGATCCTCACCCTCACTCCCGATAAAATTTGGTAACATGCTAATGTGGTGAGACTTAATCTCGAAATTATTACCATTAACCGGTGGTAAGGTAATACACGAGGGTTGGGCAGAACGGGCGGGGTAACAACGGTCTCTATGAGAAACAACCATGTTTACTACGGTTTCACTAACTTCTACGGGTTCAGAATCTGAAGAAGAAGAAGAAGAAGAAGAAGAAGAAGAAGACAACTCAATCGGTCTTACTAATCTAGATGATTCGTTCCTAGCCCAAGCAGTTCGCATAAACACGTAGAAAATAATTGCAAGAATTTAAATACTCAAAAGAAAAGGTGGAAAATTGAAAGAAAAAAATTCTAAATCTAGGGTTCCCTAAAATGAACTAGACCTTGCTCCTAACAACAAGATAATACTAAAACTCACAAAACTAAAAGTACTCGTCCTGATTGGCCAGGTCGGTGCAAGCATTGCCAAGAGGCTAAACACCTTCCTAAGACACCAATCCAAATGGCCAGGTAAGCTTTCGCTAGCCTAGACACCAACAAATGAATACTTAGAGATTTGTTCGTTTTATGTTCTCTTCCTATTTGAGCGCAAAATCCTAGGGCTAATGCCTAATTGATTTTATTAAAAAGGCTGGGATAATGCAAGATGAGAGATTAATTATTGTGGGCTAAGGAAAGAGTGATGGAATCTCTCCCCTTATCTTGTGATGGGGTTTTGCCCTTAAAATTTATTTAAATGATACAACACACAAGATGAGATAAAAACGGTAAATAATTATGGATGCTCTAAACTACGTGTTCTACTATAAAAAAGGAAAAAATTTAACGTACCTTAGGCTTGACTTTGACATTTATTCAAGGACCGGAGAAACTCAGTTCTATTATAGAAATTCAACTAGAAGAGCTTTCGGTATGTATGTTGGGCTTATAATCTCACAAAACCATTGTTTCACGTTAGGCTTCCTATATGGGTGGACAGTCCCTACTCTGCTAAAATGGGTTTGGATGTGCATTTTGATTTCAAGAAATCTAACTAAATTAACTATTTTGTTTGATTTTTCGTAGCCCGGACTAAATGTGAAAATTATAAATTATTTTTCTATTTTTTATAATTTTTAGAAAATTATAAATTATATTAATTAATGTAATTGAAAAAAGTCAAATAAGACAGATAAATTGAAACAAAGAGAATAATTTAAACTCAATTGAAGACATATTTACTGTGATAAAATATAATTTTATAGTAATATCTTTATTAATGTATAATCGTTTTAATATAGATAAATAAAATGAGGTGGAATGGAAAATTGACATTACGGGGGGTTAAAAAAGAATTCCGAAGATAATGGGATAAACTTTTATTTTTGTGTTGAACCTCATTTATAATATGTTGAACCTCATTTTTAATATGAGTAATCCATGTTTCGGGTACATGTTACACTACGCATTTAAGATAAACATCGTTATGTTCAACATAATGATTTTGATAATTGAACATTGTACTAAGAATAATAAAAATAACAGAGACCAAGATTTGATAAAAAGAATCAAATAAAACATTAATAAGAATCATTTTTACAAAAATTAGACATTAAAATCCTAACTCTACATCTTTTACATTGCATTTCATATTTATCAATAACTGTTTTTTGATCACTTATTAGCATTGAAGTGATGTTTTTTTATCATGCTTCCATTCATCGTAAATGCGAGGTACATCAGTTTCAAACTTGAAATGGGAGGCACACCACCTATTTCTTCGCCATTTTTTGATTATTTTGAACCATTTTATCATACTCTCCAAGCTAGCATACTCTTCAAGCTAGCAGGTGATGAGACTATATTTATCAAATCTTTTACAAAAATATCAACTTGCTCAGGATGGCAGAGAATGGTAAAGATATTGTAAAATATTCTACTTAACAGATGATCCATTTCATCACCCAGACAGCGTAAAAAATTCAAAGATGGATCAGTGAATTAATAAACATCTGCTAACAACTCTTCACAAGGCAAGTAAAACCATGTTTCAAACCAATAAGAAATTTAAAAATGATGTGTATCCATATAAGAAAATAGCAGTGACATGAAAAATGCAAGGACAAAATCAATAAAGAACATTTTGGAATATTGTTTGATAATATGAAATTATAAATATAAGTATCTTCAGGTAATTTGATAATGAGTATTGTTATGGATTAAAAACTAGGGTGTATTAATTGCGATGTGTGACAGAGCTTGTCAAGTTTTAATGGCCGTGCTTGCTTGTTGGAACTATATCTATTCTAGCAAGATGCCTACTTATCTCAAGCATGTTGAGAATCAAGCCATGATATAATTCTAAGAATGAGGGGTTAGGCCCTTTATATAGACGTTGGGTGTCTTAGAATCATATTAGGGTTAGGAACCTTGATGGATGATGCCCTCAAAACTTGATGGTGATGCTCTCGGGACTTGGTAGTGCCTATGGGGCATGGTGATGATAGGCTTGGTAATGCCTATTGGGCTTAGTGATGATTCCCTCGGAGCTTAGTAATGCTCATAAGTTTTGGTGATGATGCCCTCGGGGATTAGTAGTGCACATGGGGCATGGTGATAATACCCTCGAGGTTTAGTAACGCCCACAGGGCTTGGTGATGATGCCCTCAAAGCTTAGTAGTGTCGGCTGAGCTTGGTGGTAATGCCGTAGGGGATTAGTATTACCCACGGAGCTCGGTGATGATGCCCTCAAGGCTTAGTAGTGATAATACCTTCGGATCTTAGTAGTGCCCGTAGAGCATGGTGATTATGCTCTCGTGGGTTACTCCCTCAGTGCTTAGAAGTTCCCATGGGGGATAATGATGGTGCCCTCGGGGTTTAGTAGTGCCCTTAAGCCATGGTGATGATGCCCATGGGGCTTAGTAGTACACCCAAAGCATGGTGATGATTCTTTCAGGGCTAAGTAATGCCCATGTGGCATGGTGATGGTGCCCTCAGGGCTTAGTAGTGCCCTCAAAGCATGGTGATAATTCCCTCGGGGCTAAGTAATGCCCATGGGGAATGGTGATGATGCCCTCGGGGATTAGTAGTGCCCATAGAGCATGTTAATTATGCCCTCATGGCTTTCGCTCTCGGGACTTAGCAGTTCCCACGGGGCATAGTAATGGTGCCCTCAAGGCTTAGTAGTGCCCTCAAGGCATGGCGATGATGCCCTTCGGGCTAAGTAATGCCCGTAGGACACACTGATGGTGCCCCCGGGGCTTAGCATTGCCCTCAGGACATGGTGATGATGCCTTCGGGGAAAAATAATGCCCATGGGGCATGAGAATGGTGCCCTCCGGGCTTAGTACTGCCTTCAAGACATGGTGATGATTCCCTCGGGGCTAAATAATGCCCATGGGACATGGTGATGACGCCATCAGGGCTTAGTAGTAGTGCCCTAAAGGCATGGTAATGATGCCCTCGGGGATAAGTAATGCCGATGGTGATGGTGCTCTTGGGACTTAGTAATGCCCTCAAGGCATGGTGATGATTCCCTTCGGTCTATGTAAGCCCATTGGGCATGGTGATGTTGTCATCGGGGCTTAGTAGTGCCCTCAAGGCATGGTGATGATTCCCTCGGGGCTAAATAATACCCATGGGGCATGGTGATGGTGCCCTCGGGGCTTAGTAGTACTCTCAGGGTATGGTGATTATGTCCTTCTAGCTTACGCCCTCAGGGGTTAGGACTTCCCATGGGGCATAGTGATGGTTTCCTAGAGGCTTAGTAGTGCCTTCAAGTCATGACGATGATTTCCTCAGGGCTAAGTAATGCCCATGGGGCATGGTGATGGTGCCCTCGGGGTTTAGTAGTGCTCTCAGGGCATGATGATGATGCCTTGAGGGCTAAGTAATGCTCATGGGGCATGGTGATGGTGCCCTCTGGGCATTGTGATAATGCCCTCAGGGCTAAGTAATGCCCATAGGGAATGGTGATGGTGCCTTCGGGGCTTAGTAGTGGCCTCAAGGCATGGTGATGATGCCCTCGGGGCTAAGTAATGTCCATGGGGCATGGTGATGGTACTTTTGGGGCTTAGTAGAGCCCAAAAGGCATGGTGACGATGTCCTCGGGGCTAATTAATGTCCTCAAGGCATTGAGGTTTTGTGAGGATGCCCTCGGGACTTAGTGGTGCCCATGGGGCAGGGTTATAATACCCTCGGGGCTCAGTAGTGTCCATGAGGCATGATGATTATTCCCTGGGGGCTAAGTAATTCCCATGGGTGTTAGTGTCCTCGGGGCATGGTAATGATGCCCTCGGGGCTTATTAATGCCCATAGGGCTTAGTGAAGCCATCGAGGTTTGATGGGTGACATATGAAGTTATATCCATAAAATTTGTCCCCGCCTTGCTATTCAAACATAGGCAAATATAAATAGTAGTTCGAAGGACTTGTTACTGATCTTCAATCAACGTGGGATATGTTAAAGTCCTCTCTCTCTCATAAATTAATTTTGAGTGTCTTTATATAGGAAAAAGAACATATCTTGTTTCACATTTTCTTGACGTGAGAAAAGTAAACGCCTTTTATATAGAAATTTTCAAACTCATATTTTTTGTAGGAATGTAATTCTTGGGGATGAAGTAACCTGCTTATTTGGGCTTCTTAATCCTTCCTTATGGAAACCAACTCTTTATAGAAATATTTAATTTGTAAACTACTCTTTTTCGAAGTAGACAAAAATTAGGTTTTATTAACAGACTTAATTAATCTGCCCATTAATTATTTACAGATTTATGTAATAATAAGATTTATGGGCCTTATTAATTGGGCCTTTCTTGCGGACCGATTCTGGTCTAATTAATGCGACATTGATTACGCATCTAGAGATATTTTAAGCCCATATCAGGTATGAAGAGGAATAAAAAATGTAAGATAGTATATATATAGGGAACTGAGATGTGAAAAGTATTCTCGGGTAGTTCAATAGACATGAGTATGGATAAAATATGTAATTATGTTCAGTGTGTTGTATTTTACTTAGAACATTAAAAGTTGAAAGTAATTAATGTACCATCGATAACCTGCATTTGTTTTAAAGTAACTCATGGTTCCAATAAATCCATAGTATGAAAAGAATGTTCAGCATTTTAATTTAAAATACATTATTTTTATATTTTTACATTTTTATATATTATTTCCCTATAAATTCACTAATATACATTTGTGGGGTATAAAATAATTATGTTCAACATGCTTATACTATTTGTTCAACACAGAGGTTCCCTCTAGGGTTCATCAGTTCAACACAGAGGTTCCCTCTAGGGTTCATCAGTCCATTATTGGGGTATAGAAATATCCATTTTGTATATTAATCATTTTATTTTTAATATTTCATTTCCCTCTAGGGTGCAAATGTTCAATAGTTCACATTTGGGTATAGAAATATCCATTTTTATTTTATATTTTTACATTTTTTATTGGGTCCCGAAGTATCGTAGAAGGGGGGTTGAATACGATACTCACAATAATTTAAATTCTTTTTAGAATTTGCGGATAAATAAATTATTGCTTCAGAGTAGGTTTGGCCATTTATAGTGTTTAGGTGAACTGCCTACTAATTTTTTGTGAGTCCGGATAAATCAATTAGGTTCAAGAAAATTAGCAAGCAAAATAAAAGAGATAAGTTTCCGGGAATATATCTTTCATATATAAACCCAGAGGGGTGCTACACTCAGTTAAATATATAACTGGCTTTCAAAGAACAAATTAATTCTTTGCTACTAACACAAAAATATAAGGCTCAGTTCCTATACAAATATATCTAAATTAGTACAAGGAAAAACTGAGTCCGTATGGAGTGATATCTAGGAGCCCTGAGCATTTTTCGTTAAAGAACCGGATCCTAATATCTGACTAGGAGCAAGGTATGAGTGTGTATAAATTATTCCTTTTTGACCCGGCCATGGCAGAAGCTCCCTACATATTATTTATGTTGANATCCTAATATCTGACTAGGAGCAAGGTATGAGTGTGTATAAATTATTCCTTTTTGACCCGGCCATGGCAGAAGCTCCCTACATATTATTTATGTTGAAGAAGATGACTCCTTGAAATGAGTGTGTAGACTTTAAATCAATAAAGTAGGCTGCTGTAATTTGATTGGCTGAGGCTTTTGTTGCGCCAGTTAATTTTATTGCGCCCTATACATGTAATGCACATGAGAGGCACAACATAGAAATGAAG
The DNA here is from genome assembly GCA_008931105.1 of Oenanthe javanica. Classification (NCBI taxonomy): domain Eukaryota; kingdom Viridiplantae; phylum Streptophyta; class Magnoliopsida; order Apiales; family Apiaceae; genus Oenanthe; species Oenanthe javanica. The sequence continues at coordinate 32,443 of QRFB01008665.1, forward strand.
TTGATCATTTCAACCAAGTCAAGTGGCCCTACTTTTTTTGTTGCGCCTACACTAGATTACCCTTGTAGAGGCGCCACTAAAACATGATGCTTCATTTTTGAAAGGCAGAGTGTCTAAACTTGTAACACTATAACTTATGTAACTCAACTAAAGAAA